>JAVTVY010034316.1:0-136781 GCA_036873755.1 Hanleya hanleyi
AGTGGCGGTAAGAGCTAGCGTTGAAATCAAAGGTTTACGTATACCAGGTACACGTAAAGAAGCCAAGGTGTCTGCCTTTGGAGACGATACAACAATTATACTGTCTGAGATAGATTCGATTCCCCCGGTCGTTGGCCTGTCAAAAAAGTATGGAAGGCCATCGGGAGCAGTGTTGAATTTGGGGAAGAGTACTGCATTACCGATAGGTAATTGGAACGAAAATTCGATTCCTGATTCCGGATTCGAGGTGGTTAAAAATGCTAAGATTTGTGATGTGTACTTTGGCAAAGATCGGGGGGAATTGCACTCCTCTCATGTTTTATGTATGTTGAGTGATATGCAGCACTATGTCCTAAGTAGCCTTCCCCAAGCAAAACAAGTGCTGAGAAACCTCAATTCGCAAGAAGTTCTAGCAAATCTCCAGAGTAAATTCGTCATAGTCCCAGCAGACAAAGCTCCAAATAATATAATACTCATATGTAAATATTACTATTATCAGGTGCTGGTTAAAGAAAAGAGTGTAGACATATCATCAAATACGTCTACTTACTCCCAAACTTCATTTACTCTGGACGATTTATTTAACAATCACAAAACTTTTCTCAGGGAAAGAGGTATTTGTCTTCCAACCAATCATAACGACATACCGAAAGTATACTGGACTCCCAAAATGCATAAATCACCATACAAAGCTAGATTCATAGCTGGTTCTAGAAGCTGCCCCACTAAGCTCCTTTCAACTCTATTGACGAGGGCCCTTCAGGAGGTAAAAGCATTTTGGGAAAGTATTGCGCCACTATTTCTAAAAACTCTGGCGTTGAATGTATGTGGATATTGAAGACATGTATCCACATGGGATTTCTCGACTCTCTATACTACAATCCCTCATCAGGAGCTTATTGACCGTCTAAGTTCATTAATAGTATCTGTGTTCACGAAAACTGATCGTAGATATATTAATGTCGGGAGCCATAAAGCATTCTTTAGCTCTACTACATACTATCATTCATGGGATGTTTCTTTGTTTATAGAGTTGCTTGAATTTCTCATTAAAAATATCTATGTGAAATTTGGCAACACAATATATCAGCAGCATATAGGTATTTCAATGGGTACTAATTGTGCACCCCTGTTGGCTGACCTGTATCTGTTCTCTTATGAATATCACTATATGCAGGCGCTTTCAAAAACCGATCCATTCAAAGCCCGTTCCTTCTCATTAACTAAACGCTATATAGACGATCTTCTCGCTGTGGATAATCGCTATATAAATGACGCAGTGAAGGATATATATCCACCTTCACTGGATTTGAAAGAAACTACAGATAGCCCTACAGGCACATCATATTTATATCTATATCTCTATAAAAATTAAGCGGGCATTCTCTCTCGTCGACTTTATGACAAAAGAGATGATTACAATTTCGACATCGTAAACTATCCCTTTCTGGACAGTAATATTCCAGTGGGACCTGCATATGGCGTATACATATCTCGCTTAGTAGCATTTGCTAGATCCTGTGTTAAATGTGATGATTTTAATCAACGTCACAAAACATTGCTGCAGAAACTTATAAAACAGGGCTATTCCACCAAGCGCCTCCACTCAGTTTCTCAAATTTGGCGATACATATCGCATGCTGATAGCAAAATACGAACGTAGCGTGCAAGATCTATGGCGCTACGTTTCGTAACTTGTGTCTAATTCCGCTTAACCCGGGGCTAGGGGCCGTATGAACCCATGTACTTCAAGATCCTCATGGTACTCATATGAACAGTCACAATCAAAGCGTGACTGAGATACACCATTCTCTAGATAATGACTTTAGAACGATTATTATGAATTAAGAATACTGATCGGCGATACGGATTTTATATTTTTGGAACATCATGATGTCTTGTCGGCATCATTGAAAACTGTTGACCGCTTCTCTCTTGCAGGAAACTAGCCTATGTTTATGTATACTATGACTGTCTTTTTGAATTTGGTGCTAATACTGTTAATTCGTAACAAAGATGGACGTGATGCGATTTGGTCTGACAGAGACAGAGCAATGTGCGATAATCGTAAGCTATGTGTACGACGTGGATGTTTCGCTTCTCAGACGTGACGTGACCATCAGGAATTGGCTAGAGTAAATAAATGATGAACGCAACAATGGGTATGCCGTGAATGGGTGGACGCCGGCGAGGCGTACCTCACTGACTGACGTCACCAAAGGAATTGCGATTTGGTCTGACAGAGCCAGAGCAAGGTTCGACAGCGATAGTCGTATGATATGTGTACGACGTGCATGTGCCCACACCCCACACGTGACGTGACTATCAGAGCCGCAGAGGGATCCTTCAGAGTCAGGGCAAATGTACACGCAGCCGCGGCGCCCCCGTTTTATTGCAGATATGCAGCAGTGGTGTCAAGAAATGAAAGGAATGAGGGTGGATGGGCATAGAAATGAATGAAAGGAACTGACGTGATCAAGGTCTGAGAGAATGATTCTCTCTCCAGAAAGGGGATGCCTTTTAACGTTCCAGATACTAAGCACATGTCCGTTGAGGTCAGCTTCAGGTCAACCCATTAATTTTGAGCGAAAATCGCTAGACAGCTGCTTGATTAGTTTGCACTGATCTCCAAGGGGCAGGCAGTGCGAAATACTACGGAAGGCTCCAATGTTAAGATCAGCTTTTAGATAAAGTTTGTTCTGAATTAACCATAGTTAACAAAACTATTAACTATTATTTAATTCGTAACAAAGATGGACATAATGCGATTTGGTCTGACAGAGACAGAGCAATGTGCGATAATCGTAAGCTATGTGTACGACGTGAATGTTTCGCTCCTCAGACGTGACGTGACCATCAGGAATTGGCTAGAGTAAATAAATGATGAACGCAACAATGGATATTCCGTGAATGGGTGGACGCTGGCGAGGCGTACCTCACTGACTGATGTAACCAAAGGAATTGCGATTTGGTCTGACAGAGCCAGAGCAAGGTGCAACAGCGATAGTCGTAGGATATGTGTACGACGTGCATGTGCCCACACCCCACACGTGACGTGACCATCAGAGCCGCAGAGGGATCCTTCAGAGTCAGGGCAAGTGTACACGCAGCCGCGGCGCCCCCAAAATAGGTCCCCCAAATTCGCCTATCCCCACCCCTATTGTATCTGAAAGACAGCAGATAAAATTGGTTAGTGTGTGGCATTATTATAAATCAAAAAACAAACCTACAAGTAGCAAATTAGCAGAACTGATCAGGTAAGGAAATCACGAATTCATGAAAAGGTGAGAAAAGGTCATGATCAATATAGTTATTATAGCACAGTCAAATCATTCGGAACAGTAATTCATACAATGTAGTGAACGAGTGAGAGCTGGCTAGCATGGTGATGAATGACTCAGTAAAGCCATGAGAAAACAATCTTGGGTATATGATGAAAACAGAAACCATACTAAATTGCATGGGAGTTCTAAACTCGTTTTGTTCGATAGCATATATACACCAGAGGAAAAGTAAGTCAATATACATGTGATATTTACACTTAATAAATCCATGAGAACACGGCACAGTATAATCCATATGAAAGCACAGTAAACGCGACACAGTATAATCCATATGAAAGCACAGTATAATCCTGAAAGCAGCCGGTTACTGATAAAAGGATGAGATCTGATGGTATTGACGAAATAATGCTATGTGGAAATTGCCAATGAACAATGGTTATTGAGGAAAGATGATGGAAGTAAACAATACAAGTCGATCTGCTCTCGAGTTTGAAAATATACAGGTTTAAATATGTACATTCTGGATAAAACAGTCATACTGGTACCGCACATACTGGTACCGCACATGTGCCCAGAAAGGGAGAATTACAGCGAGAAGAGACTAAACGGGATATAAAATGACCTGCTTATCATATTGGAGATGTGTGTATAGTCGTATCTTACAGAGCACTCATGCATATATAGTAACCAAAAGTGTACCAGACATTGATCATTGTATGATGTCACAGTCCTAGGAACCAGGTTAAATCTGTGTTTCATTTGTCATTAATTCTAAATAAGATGGTTGAACTGTGGTAGTTCACAGGAAAAGTTAATGTGGGAGTCATCTGCCTGTGTGATTAATGACTACTGGCACTGAAGAGTGGGGAGGGCTTTCCCAGAATTTGAGAGCATGGAGTTTATTAGGATGGATAAATATTATTAGGATATTAGGATGTCACACAAAGATCAATGGACAGTACTCTGCCACCGACAGCAATAAGACGTCAGCTGTGTAACCATTTTATGACCTCTTATCACACCACCTGGGGGGATGACTCACCAAGCTTGCAGGAGGGGAAGTCAATAAAAGGAACTGACGTGAGCAAGGTCGGAGAGAGAGGGGATGCCTTTTAACGTTCCAGATACTAAACACATGTCTGTTAAGTTCAGCTTCAGGTCAACCCATTAAATTTGAGCGTTCCTTTTAACGTTCCAGATACTAAACACATGTCTGTTAAGTTCAGCTTCAGGTCAACCCATTAAATTTGAGCGGAAATCGCTAGACAGCTGCTTGATTTAGTTTGCACTGATCTCCAAGGGGGCAGGCAGTTCGAAATACTACGGAAGGCTCCAATTTTAAGATCAGCTTTTAGATCAAATATGTTCTGAATTAACCATAGTTAACAAAACTATTAACTATCATTTATATGGATATGGAATAGATCTTTGGATTATGGACGCGGAAATTCTTTAATGGACGACGGCTGAATTATGAATGACGGACTAGACGCGTGTATTTCCATGACGGTACCACAAAGGTATCCTTTCGTTGTAAATCAAATTCATGTCGTGTTATATATGCGATGTCAATATAATGATTGAACATCATCCGTTTAATTGACGAATATAGATAATGCATCATGGGCTTACAAAGAGATCATTCGGATTCGCAGCTACTTTTATCATCGAAACGACGTTCATTTAATTGCAATCGCGGGGTGACTCGGTCGGTACAGTCGACAAAGGAATTGCTGTGTCGGGTTACATACAGGTCTTCACGCCTTGTCAATGGAGCACCAATTAATCTTTGAGACTGATCTGGCGTTATACAATTAGATGGAAGAAATCAATTACTACTTAACATCGAAAGCATTTAACCTGACGGGTAATAGGCAAATAGCATACTAGAAGTGGGGGAAAAGTTTCTCTGTTATATCTTCAAAACAATTAATGTTATAATCTGGAAACCTTACAAATAAACACATATATATATATCCTCATTCAAAACTGATTACCTGTACCGGAAACTTCAGTCTAGTATTTACAAATCGCATGAAACAACCACGAGATTCAGTCGTAGGCCAGTTCACTTACGTAGCCTGTCGCGCTATTTTAATCGACTGGGAGTTGTTCTTAAATTAGAAAACAAATATTTACCTTCATTGTTTAATCCATTCGTACTTCATCTCGGAACATTCCACATAAACGGCGACAACAAATATTCCCTCGTTTTAGGCCGAGCTTGCTGGTCTAGGGGTATGATTCTCGCTTGGTGAGTTCAGTCGTGACTGTTGAACTGAGCAGACGTGTTTCGTGGAGCTCCCGTTCATTACGACGTTGTTGTTGTTAGGTGCTAGTTACTGCTTTTGGTGTATTTCAAAGCTGGGAAAGGGATTATTGGGACAATTTTATCGAGGAATAGCCTCCCCACGGGAACGGGGTCGTGGCCTCGGAAGGCCTGTGAACGCTCAGAGAAGTTCTGGGAATAGCAGAAATTACAGCAAGCAAAACTCCATGATTGTGAATATCAGAAATGTGAGAGTAGTGTCTGCCGGGGATGTGATAAAGGTGGCAGAAGGTACATGTTATCTGAATTCTTTGCATGCTTGTGTACCAAAAGGAACGGATTCTTACGAAATTACTTTGGCTGAAAGAGGATCTGTTGACTTGTTGAGCGGAGGAATCGAAATCAATGGAACAAGCTATACGCGTATGGAAGTATCTAACAAAGTTGTTGTTGTTTCGTTTCTGCACTTGTCTAACTATGTTAAGGATGACGAAATTGTTGAAAAACTTAGTGGATATGACAATGAACTCCTGTCGAACATACAGAGACAATACCAGGAAGGAACCAGGGTGGCTGACGGTACAAGGTACGTCAAGTTAAATTTGCTGGAACTGTAAATTCTCTTCCGTACTCGATGATATTCACCGCCGGGAATTCAGTAGAATACTATAGAGTAATTCACGACAACCAGGTGAAGGTTTGTTCGATATGCTTGTCAGATGAGCATTTATACAAAGATTGCCCTGATTTCCTGTGTTATCGCTGTGGCCTGCAAGGGCCTCTTTCCCGTCTTTGTGTGACGCCACCGTGCAGCCATTGTTCAGGTAGAGGAAACAAATGTACTTGCACTCCGTGCGACTTTGTCAAGAGCTGGAGTGCCAGTATGCTTCCGAAGATCCAACAGAAACGGATAATGTTTTTGGTGATGGCCCTATACAGTGTAATTTCTGTAAAGAGTTCGACAATGATTGTAAGTGTATTAAAACTGATAATGATTCTGTTGTGGATGAAACCGACAGCGAGGAAACTTCTCCTGAGACTACAGTCGTGCAAGATGATGTTCAACCCACTCCTCCAAAAGATTTCACAATTACAGCTGTCAATCACGCGGCAGGGAGTCCCGCCAACCAATCAACTTCAAGAGAGACCAAAGGCGGTGCAAAAGAAATGGAACGTATCACAGAAACGTGCGATACGGAAAGATCCCCATTGGTCAGTGTCGAGAACACTGGCGGCGAATGCAGCGTTGCAAAGGAAGCAGATTCTGGGCGCCAAGCCGGAGAAATTGATACTAGTGTGGCCTTTTTTAGACGCCGTAAGGTGAATATCGAGCCGAATTTGACAGGCACGGGAAAAGAAAGGCAAAGAAGAAAAGCAATAGACTTCAATAGAACAATGCCCTATGTCAATTTCTTCTTACATTTAGCGCCAATGGTTCTTATAGCCTCGCTAAATTGCAATGGACTCTGGAATGTACAAGAAAAAAACTGTGAACACATTGTTTTCGTATACTATTGTGCACTTCGTTTGCTTGCAAGAAAGTTTTGGGACAAACAATATGTGGATAACTATAAACATCTGTTGAACGGTGAAATCTACTACAGCAATACTATTGACCTAAGTAAAGGTGTCGCAATTATTGTAACAAATAAATGAAAAGACAAAATTTTAAACACGCGACATAATTCCGGTAGGTTGATTTGTATTAGGGTTGATTTTGAAGGGAGAGAAACTGATATTATAAACTGTTATGCCCCAAATAGTGTTTCAGAAAGAGTGGCATTTTTCAATGAACTCAGAGGTTTCATGCGCCATGATGTAAAACATATGCTGATCGGCGATTTCAATCTAGTATTTTCTTCTAATGACAGAGCAACTCGTGTTCTAGAATGCGATAAATCAAGAGACCTATTGTGTAAAACCTTGTGTGATTTTGAACTGAGAGAGATATGGCGGTATCTACACCCAGACAAGTCTGTATTCTCTTGACGCCGTACTGTCAATGGCGTGTTACGTCAGAGTCGTATTGACCACATCTTAATTAGTCGTGATTTGTCTGATGCCACAAATTATGATATAAGGATAGCTGTCCCCTTAGAGGATCAAAATTGGTTGTGTTTTTTTTTTGATTCAAATATTCACTATTTCGTCTAACATTTGATGAAAAAATGAAATCAAAATTCTATTTAGAATTGCTTCAATATTAGGATTAAAAATTTAATTTTTCAGGCACTGGAAAAATTAAACAGATTGCCTTACAGGTGATCCGATATCCAGCTGGGAAGAGATTAAACTTCACGCCACTGTCTATTGTAAGTCGTTAATAGCTGTCTGAGTGTGTATTGTATTGTTAATTGACTCGCAGGAACTTCACTCGGACACCCGCCGTGAAGTGATCAGTACAGGTGTGAACATTTCTCAGCTGAAGAAGTTTTTTATGTTTAAATTGGATTTGAATAAACTTAGTGTAATAGTTATCCAGAATAAACAGGAATTCGAGTAGGTCCCAGAAGACAGATTAAAAATGTATTTGACAATAGAATACAAGCAAAAATTAGGATTAATTCATCAGATGTTTTGCTGGACACATTTTGCCCGATTTCTAGCCTTTCATTTTTGTACAAAATCCGAGATTTAAACGTTTATTTCTCGAAAAGTATCCATGCTACGCATTTGAAATTTGGCTTTATAAGGTGATCTAATAAATTTATCTCACTTTTTTTAAGTTCGGCTTAGTTTTTCAATTATTCAACTTTTAAGACAAACAACCGTAAAATAGTACGTTTTTAAAATTTATTTTAGTAAAATAGCTGTAAAAACAAAACCAGGCAAAAATTTTAAAAAATGAACTAACGTTTACTAGTTCGAATTGTCTCCTATCAAGGTGTACCATCAAAGTTGAAACAAGAGCAACAGTTTTCATGAAATTTCAATTGAAAAATGGACGCTAATGTTTTCATTTGCATTTTTGAAATTGGAATATTTTCTACACTGTAGCAGCGTCGGTTATACAAATGATATAGTTGGAATCCCTACGATGTACGCTTTCATAAAATATGTAGTTTATTATGGTTATCTTGTATATTTATTGATACAGAAGACAAATTGTCACGGGGGTGCAAAAACTGCCTCTAACGGGACAGCTATCCTTAAGTTGTTAGAGGCTGAATTGTTAGAACTTGAACATATTAAATGTCAAGGAGCTATTCTACGTTCGAAAGCCCAGTGGGCTCTCGAGTGTGACAGAAACACTAGTTATTTCTTGCACACCCATTACCAATATACGAGTTGTCAGAGCCTTTCCATCATAGCTCTCTAGATTTGTATCTAATATCGCTTATGCCGGTGCTAGGGGCCGTGCGGTCATGTCATCCAAGTTGCCACATGAACAGATACAATAAAAGCGTACCTGAGATAAAACACGTATCACGAATCGTTAGCTTCTTGGTATGTGCTTTAGAAAAGGTTAACCAGAAGACTATACTGTGAAGTCATGTGGCTCTGTCAGTATGTCGGCACCTCTTCCCACTTCCCTTATATGCGTTGTAATTTTTACCTGTATATGGCGAGATTCTGCTGGTGGACGTTTCGTCCCCGGGGCCCGCCCCCTGTACAGACCTTTTGGTCTTTGATATATGTTGGCATTTGTGGGGAGTTGATGCTGGGTCGACATCGGGCCTTACAGACTAGTCTTTTGTGTTAAATGCCGTCATTTTCATCTGACGACGATACAGCTCACCAATCCCCAGTGTACGAGTTGTCACAGCGAAACAGCTCGCCAATTACCAATATACGAGTTGTCAGAGCATTTCCATCATAGCTCTCTAGATTTGTATCTAATACCGCTTATGCCGGTGCTAGGGGCCCTGTGGTCATGTCATCCAAGTTGCCACATGAACAGGTACAATAAAAGCGTACCTGAGATACAACACATATCACGAATCGTTAGATTCTAGGTATGTGCTTTAGAATAGGTTTACCAGAAGACTATTCTGTGAAGTCATGTGACGCAGTCAGTATGTCGGCACCTCTTCCCACTTCCTTATATGTGTTGTAATTACAGAGTATTCTTTGCATTAAACGCCGCCATTTTGATCCGACGACGCATATACAGCTCACCAATCCCCAGTGTACGAGTTGTCACAGCGACAGCTCACCACCACTAATATACATTGTCAGAGCCTTTCTATCATAGCTCTCTAGATTTCCAGGTCTTAATACCGCTTATGCCGGTGCTAGGGGCAGTGTGGTCACAGCTCAACCAAGTTACACATGAACAGGTACACTAAAAGCGTACCTGAGATACAACATATATCACGAATCGTTAGATTCTTGTTGTGCGCTTTAGAATATGTTAACTAGAAGACTATGCTGTGAAGGCATGTGGCTCTGTCAGTATTTCGGCACCTCTTCCCACTTCCCTTATAGGTGTTGTAATTTTTACCTGTATATGGCGAGATTCTGCTGGTGGACGTTTCGTCCCCGAGGCCCGCCCCCTGCACAGACCTTTTGGTCTTTGATATATGTTAGCATTGTGGGAAGTTGATGCTGGGTCGACATCGGGCCTTACAGACTAGTCTTTTGTGTTAAATGCCGTCATTTTTATCTGACGACGATACAGCTCGCCAATCACCAGTGTACGAGTTGTCACAGCGACACAGCTCACCAATTACCAATATACGAGTTGTCAGATCATTTCCGTCATAGTTCTCTAGATTTGTATCTAATACCGCTTGCGCCGGTGCTAGGGCCGTGTGGTCATGTCATTCCAAAGTTGCCACATGACCAGGTACAATGTAAAAGTGGTACCTGAGATACATACGTATCACGAATCGTTAGATTCTTGGTATGTGCTTCTTTAGAATAGGTTGACCAGAAGACTATACTGCAAGTCATGTGGCTCTGTCAGTATGTCGGCACCTCTTCCCACTTCCCTTATATGCGTTGTAATTTTTACCTGTATATGGCTAGGCACCCTGCCGTGGTGGACATTTCGTCCCCGAGGCCCGCCCCCTGTACAGACCTTTTGGTCTTTGATATATGTTGGCATTGTGGGAAGTTGATGCTGGGTCGACTTCGGGCCTTACAGACTAGTCTTTTGCGTTAAACGCCGTCATTTTCATCTGACGACGATACAGCTCACCAGTCCCCAGTGTACGAGTTGTCACAGCGACACAGCTCACCAATTACCAATATAAGAGTTGTCAGAGCCTTTCCATCATAGCTCTCTAGATTTGTATCTAATACCGCTTATGCCGGTGCTAGGGCCGTGTGATCATGTCATCCAAGTTGCCACATGAACAGGTACAATAAAAGCGTACCTGAGATACAACACGTATCACGAATCGTTAGATTCTTGGTATGTGCTTTAGAATAGGTTAACCAGAAGACTATTCTGTGAAGTCATGTGACGCAGTCAGTATGTCGGCACCTCTTCCCACTTCCCTTATATGTGTTGTAATTTTTTACCTGTATATGGCGAGATTCTGCTGGTGGACGTTTCGTCCCCGAGGCCCGCCCCCTGTACAGACCTTTTGGTCTTTGATATATGTTAGCATTGTGGGAAGTTGATGCTGGGTCGACATCGGGCCTTACAGACTAGTCTTTTGCGTTAAATGCCGTCATTTTCATCTGACGACGATACAGCTCACCAAGCCCCAGTGTACGAGTTGTCACAGCGACACAGCTAACCAATTACCAATATACGAGTTGTCAGAGCCTTTCCATCATAGCTCTATAGATTTGTATCTAATACCGCTTATGCCGGTGCTAGGGGCCGTGTTGTCATGTCATTTAAGTTGCCACATGAACAGGTACAATAAAAGCGTACCTGAGATACAACACGTATCACGAATCGTTAGATTCTTGGCATGTGCTTTAGAATAGGTTAACCAGAAGACTATACTGTGAAGTCATGTGGCTCTGTCAGTATGTCGGCACCTCTTCCCACTTCCCTTATATGTGTTGTAATTTTACCTGTATATGGCGAGATTCTGCTGGTGGACGTTTCGTCCCCGAGGCCCGCCCCCTGTACAGACCTTTTGGTCTTTGATATATGTTGGCATTTGTGGGAAGTTGATGCTGGGTCGACATCGGGCCTTACAGACTAGTCTTTTGTGTTAAATGCCGTCATTTTCATCTGACGACGATACAGCTCACCAGTCCCCAGTGTACGAGTTGTCACAGCGAAACAGCTCACCAATTACCAATATACGAGTTGTCAGAGCATTTCCATCATAGCTCTCTAGATTTGTATCTAATACCGCTTATGTCGGTGCTAGGGGCCGTGTGATCATATCATCCAAGTTGCCACATGAACAGGTACAATAAAAGCGTACCTGAGATACAACACATCACGAATCGTTAGATTCTTGGTATGTGCTTTACAATAGGTTAACCGGAAGACTATACTGTGAAGTCATGTGGCTCTGCCAGTATGTCGGCACCTCTTCCTACTTCCCTTATATGTGTTGTAATTTTTACCTGTATATAGCGAGATTCTGCTGGTGGACGTTTCGTCCCCGAGGCCCGCCCCCTGTACAGACCTTTTGGTCTTTGATATATGTTAGCATTGTGGGAAGTTGATGCTGGGTCGACATCGGGCCTTACAGACTAGTCTTTTGCGTTAAACGCCGTCATTTTCATCTGACGACGATACAGCTCACCAATCCCCAGTGTACGAGTTGTCACAGCGACACAGCTCACCAATTACCAATATACGAGTTGTCAGAGCCTTTCCACCATAGCTCTCTAGATTTGTATCTAATACCGCTTATGCCGGTGCTAGGGGCCGTGTGGTCATGTCATCCAAGTTGCCACATGAACAGGTACAATAAAAGCGTACCTGAGATACAACACGTATCACGAATCGTTAGATTCTTGGTATGTGCTTTAGAATAGGTTAACCAGAAGACTATACTGTGAAGTCATGTGGCTCTGTGAGTATGTCGGCACCTCTTCCCACTTCGCTTATATGCGTTGTAATTTGTGATATTTTGTTTGCTATCTGTAAGGATGTTTTCAAAAATGGTGAATTGACCAGATCTATGAAAGCCGGTGTGATTACTCTGGTCTATAAGCAGAAGGGTGAAAAGAATAACCTAAAAAATTGGAGACCCATCACATTACTCAATGTAGATGTCCAATCAATATGCACAAAAGGAATGACCTGATCCGAGTTTGTCTTTTCCATTCAATAGCTCCCGAACTACAGTCGATCCATCGACTTATTGCTCGGCCGGCCAAACCGCAAAAATGTGCCTTAAAAAAGTCTCGATGGCATATTTTGTTAGAAGCGTTTTTCGGACATAGCGGTCAGTCTTGGCCACTGGTGGCCAAACTGTTCATTTACCATTCAAGGTTATAATCGAAACTAGAAGAACCGGCCTTTCTAAAAATATAAAACACTTGGATATATCTTTCTTATTAACTACACCATAGTCAAATATATTCTGAAAATTATATGAAAATACATACAGATTCCAGAGATAACAAGAGTTCAATTGAACCCAAAATACGCCCGTAAAAAATACAGTCGATAAACACCATAAGGGCCTGGAGCGGTATTTGTAGGAGAAAGTAGAACTCCAGTTACTCTTACTCTGCGGGGGTGCATATTCACCCACCCCCGGTTATGCGCTTATGTATGTATCAGTACCTTTAAAACACAAAATTTGTTAGCATAAGCTGCAAAAGTAAGCTCATCAGCCTGATGAATTGGGCCGAAATGACAGTAGGTGCCAAATACAACGATTCGAAACGTCGAATCAGCTCAAAAACAGTTTGTGCACATCTACACATGGTACCGACCATATGTACCAAATTTCAAAAGAATCCATCGAAAAGTCTGAGACGAGTTGCATTCACGAGGACAGTATGTGGCAAATAAAAGATTTCAGACCAAAATCAAGGGAGTAACTCAAGAAACTGTTGAATCAACTCGGCACCAATCATGTGCACCTAATTTCAAAAGAATGCAATGAAACCCCTAGGACGAGTTTCGTTGACGAGGACTGTAGATGCCAAATAAAAGTATTCCAGACTAAAATCAAGGGCGGATAACTCAAGAAAGCGTTGAATTGGTTCGAAAAAAGTTTGTGCGCATCTACACATGATACTGATCATGTGTACCAAATTTCAGAAGAATCCATTGAAAACTCTGGGACGAGTTGCGTTGATGAAGACAGTAGGTGCCAAATACAAGGATTTCAGACCAAAATCAAGGGGAGTAACTCAAGAAAATGTCGAATCGGGCCGAAAAAATTTCGTGCACATTTACACATGGTACCGATCATGTGTACCAAATTTCAGAAGTATCCATTGAAAACTCTGGGACGAGTTGTGTTGACGAAGACAGTAGGTGCCAAATACAAGGATTTCAGATAAAAATCAAGGGGAGTAACTAAAAAAAATGTCGAATCGGGCCGAAAAACGTTCGTGCACATCTACACATGGTACCGATCATGTGTACCAAATTTCAGAAGAATCCATTGAAAACTCTGGGACGAGTTGCGTTGACGAAGACAGTAGGTGCCAAATACAAGGATTTCAGACCAAAATCAAGGGGAGTAACTCAAGAAAACGTCGAATCGGGCCGAAAAAAGTGTGTGCACATCTACACATGGTACCGATCAGGTGTACCAAATTTCAAAAGAATCCACTGAAAACTCTAAGACGAGTTGCGTTGACGAGAAAAAGTTAACGGACGGACGGACGACGCCATACCATAATACGTCCCGTCAAATTTGACGGGCGTATAAAAACGCAGTTTTCTCCGAATTATATAAACAGACTGGCACGTACAGTTTAATATGTTTAGCACATCAATTTTCAAAGAACAACCTGGGCTAGGGGGCAGAAACTTTCCTCAATATATCTCGGATTCAAGCGCTAACGGAAAGCGTACAACAATTCAAGATGGCCGTCTTGATGACGTCGCAGTGACGTATTCTAAACATTCACTTTCGCTTCGATTTTCAAGTAATTTTTCAAAAATCTTCTCCTCAAAAATTGGTAAAAATTTGAAAATAATGATCTTGTGTGAATAAAAATCTTCTCCGCAAAAATAGGTAAATATTTGAAAGTAATGATCTTGTGTGAATTTTGGGCGCAAAAGTTAGCAATTTTTAAGAAAAATGACAAAACGCAACGTTTTGAGTCACAACCTATAGACCGCCATTTTGAATTTCCCCATGATGTTCGTCTCGGAAGATTTTGCAAATAAGCTGATAAAGGACAAACTATATGATAAGCCATGCAGTCGCGAAGTTTCCGCTGTCGATATTTTTTTCGTTCCGGGGATAGTAGACGGCCGACCAAGGACATGAAAAGCGCTTTAAAAAAGTTTAGATGGCATATTTTTTTACCAATGGGTACCCATGCTAAATTAGTTATTTGTGTGGTAGGGATCAAGGCAGTTGGGGATACCACCATCATTTTAGGAATTTAAGGTCATTTTGGGGTCAAAAATGAGGTCCAAAAAGATTAAAAATCGGTTATGAATAATATCCACACTACGAATTGTTACGAATCCAGGCTGAATTAGTTGTATGTAGTGTAGGGTTTAAGGTAGGCATAGTAACCATTATGCTGTCTGTCGAGGATTATGCAAATAATCAACAAATAACTTAAGCTATATAACCAGCTATAGTGTGAAACAGCTCATTTAGAGGAAACGACTGCTTCAATCTAAAAATAATGCCTGCGAATTTGACGAATAACATTCACCAAGTTGAACGAGATTCGAATGACTCCATATGTTCGCCATCTTGTTCGGCACATATAGACAAATCGATTTATTTTATGAATAGGCTTGGCTTTGAGAATTTTTTCCTTTTAGCTTTATATAAACAATACCCTGAATTATACGAGCAATTCAAAATATGAGTCTCAGATGAACTCACATGGTCGCCATTTTGAATTTAACAATTGTATTCTCAGTTGAAGATTAAGCCAACATAATACAAATGAGAATAATGTGATAAGCTAGGGTTTTATTCTGCTCAATTTAAGCAAGTTTGTACGTTGACAAAGAATAATACCTTGCATAAAACGAATTTTCGGATGTCTCCTTATGGTCGCCATTTTGAATTTAACCTTCATTTTTAATCTGCAGATTAAGTAAATAGATTCAAAATGGACATTTATTTGTCTGGCTATGATGTGAGACCTTTCGGTTTTGATAAATTTGAACAATCAACGAAGAGGAGTGCCTTGAACTAATTGAGCAACAGTAAAATGTATGATTTTCAGATGACCCGATTTGACCGCCATTTTGAATTTGACCATCAAATCGCGATCTTACGGATATATAAATTGATTCAAAATGGGTGTAAGATGTTAGGCTATCCTTAGATATCTCTCGGTTTCGATCAATTGGCACAATAAGCTAAAAATAATACCTTGGACTTTACGAGTAACATGAAAAAGTATGATTTTCAGATGACACCATATGGCGGTCATTTTTAATTTGACCATCAAATCTTGAATTTAGGGATATGTAAATAGTTTCAAAATGAGCGTAAGATGTTAGGCTATGGTAAGGGACCGGTCAAAATTTATCGGATGGGGGGGGGGGCGGTGCATTGAAAAAATATAGGTAAAAAAAAGTGCCAACCCCCCTCAAGTGATCTTTAAAAAAGTTATTGCCCCCCCTCTCGGAGTCCTAAAAAAAGTTCTGACCCCCCCAAATGAGGCCTCGAAAAAACCCCCCTCAAGACCCCCCTCCTCTGCACCAGAGAAGCAAATTCACAGAAGTCAATACCGGTACAGTTGTATATATTTAATGGTAAAAAAAACAGGAGGTTGTACGTAAATGATGCATTAACTCATCATCTCTTTTAATATTAGTTAGCTTGGAGCCTTCCAGTAATTCAAAGCATGGAAACGACAGGTATAGGTATTTGTATACTGGACATATCATAATCATGACAACAAAATTCCACTTGAATCAATCCCACCATACTCAGAGTAAATGTGTTGGTTTCTAACTGTAATAAATTATGAACATGAACCATGCAAAGCACAGGGAACCCCTTGGACTTGGCGGTATTTGAATAGGGCCCTGGTAGATGAAGAAACGTTTGATGGAAACAAGCAATTAGGGACCAGGCAAAAATTATCAGGAGGACGGGACCGGTTAATTTAGGGCAGGGACCAACATTTTTTTAACGGCTTCTCTGGATGGGACTTTTTTTTTTGTTGCATTGATGAGCGAGACCAAAGTTTGTTTTCGTCGAGGTTCACAGGGACAAAAATATGACGATTTGACCAGCCAGAGCCTCAGTAACTAAGCACAAAATTGAGTATATTTGAGTATACATACCCAAACCAATGAAAACACATATCTTATTGGATATATATGCACACAAGATAAATAGCATCCTCATTCTCAGGCTATTATCATTATTCTAATTTTTTTTTAACTCAACTTTAATGTCTCATGAACACAAATATAGATAATTTGATTTAAGTAAAGTGTGTTCCTTGAATGTGATATTGATTATTTTGCGTGTATATTGAATAATCAATAGTGAACATCAACAACAACACAATTACACTCCCAAGTCAGTTTGTGTATGATGATGAGGGGGATTAACAGTGGACCCAATGGATATTTAAGTTCATTTCAAGAGTTATTGCCCCTGGTGTGATCATAGAGGCAGATTAGTCTCCCTTGATGTGACTTTTCATAAGTTATCTCCCTTGTTTGAACATGTGCTGTTTGTGAATCCAGAAATTATCTAAACACTGCTAAACCGTTTGTATTCATCTTCTTTGTGTAAAAGGTCATCGGTTCATTGTAATGTAGTACACGTGCGTAATTGTGTCATTGTCATCGGAGATCGGCCCGTTATCGTGAATGTATCAGTGTCGAAAACTGGTCCATTCTCAATACAGTCCTTTAAGAACTGTATTTCAGGTCACAAACCACTAAATATTTGCCTTACTTATTATGTAGTAAATGAGCTGGGCACATCTGACCAAAACTATATTCCCTAATATTCACGGCCACTATTGACATACCACACCGAATAGCCTGGCTTTTCCTCTAAAAAATATGGAAAAATCAGCATACATTCCCCACCATTTTTCTAAATGACAGCTCCTGGAATGAGGACATGGCGTCTAATGCCATGGCAATCAGGGTTAAAGGTGGGGGGGGGAGGGGTCAAGAATGGGGCTAATTGTTTTTTTATTAAACTGTGACAATGGTTCTTCCGGGAATGAATTATAAAATATAGCACAAACCATTTCACTGCCACTTACATGTAGTATAACAGCCACCCACTTCAATGGAGGTTTGTTACCTTCAAGAATATGTGCTTTGTTCATTGGCTTTTGCTGACAATGCCTATAAGGCCCATTTCCACAGCACGCGTCGCGACAACCACAACTGCAAACCACAACTGTTTGCAGTTTGGCGCATTTCCACAGCACGCGTTATGACAGCGACACTCTCGATTGCCAATGCCATTCCAGCCAATCAACGGAAGGGATTCCCCTCAACGTAACTGGGCTAACGATTTCTATCCCCTCCGATTGGTCGATAGTTCAGTGATAACGCGTTGAAATAGCCCTGGTTCTAATTTTGTCGCGCGTCAAAAATGTGGTTCTGATGTCTCTGCGACTGACGCGTGCTATGAGTACTGACACCATTGAATAACATGACGGCTATTTTTCGGAATTGGTTGTCGCTGCGAAAACGCGTGCTGTGGAAATGGGCCTTAAAGGCTTTTGATTCTGTGATTATACTCTTTAAGGATAAGGGGGGAGTTCCAGTTTTCAATACACCCACTAACGATACCCTCACAGACAAAACCCTAAAAAACAAAAAAAAAATATTAATAAAAATAAAAAAAAAAAAAATAAATAAAAATAAAAAAGTTCACACAAAACTCCCACCTTGTATAAAAAAGAATATTTTGTATAAATTTGTTATCAACAATCAACATTTACGATTTTGATTTCATTTTTTTTTATTAGAGACCGAGCAAAAATTACCTGGGCGTTGATGTATTTTAGATAAGTACTGGTACTTTTGGCTGTTGATTCATTGTTCCGATTCCGATTATTAAATGTCAAATTGCAACGGGACATCAACTTATTCTGGTGATTTGTTGCACGTGACACATAGTTTTTTTACTGTAAAGTTGGGGGTATATATACATGTACATTATCATTGACATATTACTAAGACAAAACCCTCAAAATTTGAACAAAAATTAATATTTCATCTCCTAAATAGCACAGGTACATCCTCTAATCATAAGAAACATGTTTACCAAGATTCATAATCATCCAATAACAGCTGACAACTGCAGCAAACTTTCTAAGTACAGATGTACATGTACACCTCAGCTAAACGCAAAACTAAACATTGGAGTACCCCAGGTGGAATCCCCCCCATATTTTTTTTTTTTTTTTTTTTTTTTTTTTTTCTAAATTTTCTAGATTTTTTTTGAATTTGCTAAACCAAAAACCTTGTATCATTTCCAGGCCGTGGACACCGACATCCTCTTTCCCCCTCACAATATCTCCCCTTTACTTCGTAAGGCGAGATAAAAAATTGCCCCCCCTCCCCATCAAGTTGAAGTTGGCAAAAAAAGTAAGCACCCCCCTGATTGGACCAGTACAAAAAGTATGCACCCCCCTCCCGAACCACAAGAAAAACCTTCTTACGAGCACCATGAAAAAATGTGATTTTCAGTTGGCTCAATATAGTCGCCATTTTGAATTTGACCATCAAATCTTGAGCTTAGGAATATATAAATAGATTCAAAATGGGTTTAGGATGTTAGGCTATTGTTAGATATCTCTCGGTTTTGATAAGTTGGCACAATGAGCTAAGAATAATGCCTTGAACTATATGAGCAACATGAAAAAGTATGATTTTGAGATGACCCCATATAACCGCTATCCAAACTGACCTGCATTGTAGGAAGTACTAATGACACAATTGTGACAATACATCCGTGGACAGTTTCAAAGAACGCCTGTGAGAGGACGGGTACAACAAGAGTTGTCGCCCATGCTTCACGAGTTCAACAGAAAATCTCCGTCGGCTCCAGTACAGAAAGTCAACATCCATTTATGCAACCCATCCGAACCAGCCAAGAAGAATAAAAGAGTGATAAAGACCTAAAGAATTATTTTGAAACGTTTGAAGAGCCAAAGCATAAGGGAAAGTTATTTATTTTTGCATTTCTTGCTGCCGCCTATACTTACAACATTACGTGAGCTAAAGTAACTCGTGGTGCGCATTGCATGATGGGAAGGAAACATGGCCGATTTCCAAACTGTCCAACGATGTATTGTGTCATTAGTAGCTGCTACACTGCATACCCACCTCTTCCATGCTGTATAGTCAGAAATTGGTCAGCTCGAGGTGCAAACGGGGCGACCATTTTGGTGCATCGGCTCCCGGCCAAAATGCTAAGGTGCCTTTTCTGCATTCTATATAGTACAACATACAGCATACACGTATAACACACGTTTTCGATTCGAACAATACTATATCCCGATTTCACTTTAAAGAAATGAGCATGTCCCCCCTAATTGCTCTGCCGGTATAGCTTTGAAGCGGAATTTGAAGAAAAGCACGCTCGTATACAAAGTATACTCGCGTATATGCTTTATTAATACATGTACGGTACCGTATAAAATTAGCCTTATTCTTATCTGGGACGAGATTAATATTCGTCCCAGTTCTTATAACGTATCCAATGTTAACTTATTTAAAGGGGAATGTTATCACAATTTTTGAAAGGCTAAAACCAATAAAAAGCAGTTCCCTGTGGCCTGCTTTATTTTTTTGAATTATTTCAAAATTTTAGCGATGATGCAATATCCTGAAATACGGCTCCAAAGTGCCTGATTTTTACCCCCAGTAAATCCGTCCGGCGATTACCCTGTGACGTCACACAGTGAAGCGGCCAGGTCAAACATGGCGGATAACACAGACAGCGGTACAAGCTCTGACACAGATTCCTATTTCAGCGTTAACCACATTGAAGACTGTGACGTTAGAGATTATACAGGTCTTGGAACTCAATAGAATGTAGAGGCAGTAAGCGATCATGAAACTAAAGAAGAAGGAGAATCTATCGAATCATATAGATTTGAGCCATATACAAGCGAATCTGGGGTCAAACTGGGTCGTCCTGATGTCAGGCCTGTTTCAAGCCTGTGGCAGGCCATGTCAGGCTGTGGCAGGCCGGTTTAAATACACTGATTACATGCTTTATACACGAACTTACAACTATCTGTGGATCTTACTATAATATTTATACATTTCTGCTTTTATCTGGCATTTGTTCTAGGCATACATCAGTTATTATAATGCACAGGATCGTAAATTTACTCTTCCGTGCTAAAAAACTTCTAAATAATATAGCAAAAAGGAAACTAGGCCGGCTTGGCTTATTGTGGATGTCACTATAATATACATGAGCAGTGTGACTAACGTCACAGGACCTACGAAGTACAGTAGGCATTAGGACTCGAACACGAACTGAACTCTTGGAAATCCCCACCCCCAGTTGAAATCCTGCCTATATTAAGATGGGCACTGATTTTCATCATAAATCACCAGAAATTTCCATCAAAAATAGGTCAGCTCAGAACTTGTTTTTAACAGTCTCCTAATGCGCCTTCGTTCCAAAATAAATAACGATCACCGATTTAGTTTTACATTTTTTTTTAAGGAAACAGATTGAATAATATAAGTTCACTAGATTTCAAGCTTTACGTGTGAAAATACATCTACATCTCTTTAGTGGTTTTTAGTGCCCTTGTCCAGGATCAAAACAACTTTTTAAATCACATTATTTTCCCAACAATACACCAATTTTTTATATATAGTACTATAGTATAGAAAGGTAGCATTTATGTAGTTTACGGTAATTCAACTCGAGACCAACACCTTTTATGCACAAGATAATAATGATTCTATGTGATTTTCCTGAGCATAACCGGTACAAAGACGAATAAATAGCGTCTCTACATCACGTTGTTATTTAGATATATGAGACAACACATTTTGGGTATCGGCAATCTGATGAATGTACTATTCCGGTTTCCTTGTTTCACATTATATTCTATGGCAGTTGATCGTTGATTTTCTTTATGATAACGTTAAACCACCTCAGCTTCGTTGTGCAAACAGCGCTGAATTTTTGAGGGTATATGCAGTAGGGTATTTTTAGCCGGAGTGTAACTGATAGGCCTACTCATTAAATGCGATAAAACGCTGGAGCAAAACGGACCACAGTTTTCTTGGCAATGATGACATACATAGTTTGGATGTGAAACAGGATAGCCTACACGTTACAGGCTACAGCTTACATATATATAACAATATACTGAAGTGTTAATTATAAATCTAATTTTAATCAGAATTATTTCAGATCAGAACTTGCTGGTAACAATGCCCTAATGCACGTTCATGCCAAAAATCAAGGTTCTAATGTCAACGGTTCTCCTTATTTTGCCGACGAAAGGATTCGGATGGACTGACTCACTCACTCATTACCGGACAATTTGCGATCTGTAGCCTACTTCGTAGGAATATATTCATTTAAAATCTACAGATAATTTGTTATTGTAAGAGCATACTATGTAGTTATTTACGCCTTTATTTTTATATGTGTGTGTTTATTGGCATTGTATGGTTCATTATTTTTCATTTCTTACGGGACGGACAGATATACCGTGGCAGGCCGGCTTATTAGAGCATTTCCACAAAGTGGATGCTCTTATGTTTTCATGAGAAACGGCTCCGCCGGATCCGCCGCCGCCGCGACTTTAAACGTGAATATCTCTGAAACCGTTAAATATTTTTGGGTCATACTTGGTGTGCTATCTCTTAAGGCCTGGGAAATTTGTCTGGTTGTGTTTTGATACCCGCTGCTCACCACTAGGTGGCGTTGTAGTCAGAGCTTAGGTAAACCTTTCTCTGATGATTTCGTCTGAACGGCTTGTCTGATTTCTTTGAAATTTTATTACAATGGTCTTGAAGGATAGTCAATGTGCTGAAAAGGTTTTGGTGTAGCTGGCATAATTATAAAGGCAAGTTTTTTGCGTCTCAAAAAAAAAAGTTTTTTGTGAAATGAAAATTCTTCAATTCGCTTGAAGAAATATTTAAAAACTGTTCTATTCTAGGTTGTCAAGCATAAATATAGGATTGCCGACATGATAATTCCCTTTCGGTGCGAACCAAATTGCCACTTAAATGAAAAATCGCATTTACCTGACTCGACGACAAAACCTCTATAACCATTATCATGATTAAGGTTTTTTCCATTGAACACTTATGTGCCATCTCCCCAGGGCTTTAGATCTCACCCCCTTGTTTTTCGTGACATTTGGTTGTCACTAGGTGGCACTATAGACATGAATGCAGGTAAACATGTGTAACATCATATCTTCTGAACGACGTGTTTGATTTCCATGTAATTTGGGTATAATGATCTTGCAAGATAGGCAAAGAACTGACAAGATTTTGGTGGTGTTGGCGAATCATGGAGAGTCATTTTTGCATTTCAAAATAAGATTTTGTTTTCACAAAAATGGAAATCTGAGGATTTTGCTTCATCATGTAGGTATGTGATATTGTTCATCATTGGATGGCACTATAGACAGTAAATGTTTTTAGCACAATTTATTGGCATTTCATCTGTTTATGAGGTTTATTATTGTCAGACAGACAAAGGACTGAAAGTTTGTTTTTTTTGATTGAAATTGAAGGGCCATCTCTCATACAGATTTTGCAGCCCATCAACATAATGCTTGATTTATATCTCATTATACATTCTTTTTTTGTCAATTACTAATTTTATTAACAGTATGGTTTTAAAATGGATTGATAGGACATTGGTGCTGTTAGCGCTGGCATAATCATGTGGCACAGGGTAAAGTCAGCTAAATATATCTTAGTCTAGGCTGCATCAACCCCTGCATACACACATAACTAAAATGCAGTCAGAGGAAATATGCTGCCATCAGTGGATGGTCAGTATGGAGAATTTAAGGATTCAAGTGACACTGATATTCTGCTTTACCTTTCAGGCCTCCTATTGAGGCCTGTATGTTGACTATTCTGGTAATAAAACCTGTAATGGTTGACTTATTGCATAATGCAATTTACACAAGTGGACTAGTACACCCCTTGTGTCAACAAAGTAAACACTTCATTTCCAAAATTAGTGCTATTTCTCTCCATTACTGATATAATAATTTGATCCTGTTCCCAAGTCCATTTCTTTGGCAAGGATTTGGTGTAAGACTCACGAAATGTAATTGACAAAGGATCTGCTGCAAGTTGTATTGTCAGTCTTTTGTCCAGGATATTACCTTTTCAATGGGAGGTCTTACACCAAAGCCTTGCCTTTTCTTTAGTCTCTAGTGGCTGTGAAGGCTTAGGCTTCCAGATGTCTGGGATGCATTCCGGCCAGT
Source organism: Hanleya hanleyi (assembly GCA_036873755.1). Taxonomy (NCBI): domain Eukaryota; kingdom Metazoa; phylum Mollusca; class Polyplacophora; order Lepidopleurida; family Hanleyidae; genus Hanleya; species Hanleya hanleyi. The sequence continues at coordinate 24,007 of JAVTVY010034316.1, forward strand.
TTTCAATGAATGAAATCACAAATTATCACTCAATTAATGCTTCTTTTTTTTTGTTTTATGTGGAGGTCCCCAGAATTTATTTGAAACTCGAGATGTGAAATTGCACATACTGTCGCATTTTTACAGCATAATTACAATGTTGATAATTATTTCTTGAACTGAAAAAGTAAAAGATTTTTGATGTGAAACTAATACATACCTGCTATATGGCACATCCCACCTGGGAAATTTTTACATGTATATCTAATTGAAGTAATCCATTGGAACCACTGATGATTTTCCAATAATAGAGAAGAAAAGCAACTCCAAGTTATGATGACAATTTCATTCTGCATATTTCACTGTTAGTTATAGCATCTTCAGCAGTGAACAAAGTTACAAACAGCTCCATACGCACAGTATATACAAGGCATAATGTGATCTTAGCCAATACACATTTATGAATAGTTGAGCTAGTAAATTATGTCGGGGCAGGATGGACGGATATTAAAATGCTGTCATTTTCAGAAATTTGTTAAGCGATGACCTGACAGCTACAAATGTGATTCAGGTAATACAATACACACTCTAATTGGTGAAAACAATACATAATCTTCTTATCTGGCAAGAACTAACTAAACTGTGCACAAATGAATAAAGTATTGTGATATAGTGGGTATGTACCTACATTGAATATTTCTACATGTCATGAAGTTTGGATAAGGACTGTCATTTTAAGATAATATAGGTATAATTTTCTTGGCAATCCACATCAGAATTGATGGAATCCTACAAATGTTGTAACTCGCATGTTTCATAATTGTATATTCCCATGCGAGTTACATGTACAACAATTGTGGAGTGTGTATTGTAACACCTGAATCACACCATTTGTAGATCGCTGACAGGTCATCGCTTAACATTTAACAATTTCTGAAAATGATGGCATTTTAATATCCATCCAACTTGACTGACATAATTTACTGGCTTACATGTACCTATTCATAAATGCCTTGTATATATACTGTGCATATGAAGCTGTTTGTAACTTTGTTCAATGCTTAAGATGCTGGAACTAATAGCAAAATATACAGAATAAAATTGTGATCCCGGCTACTCGGAGTTGCTCTTCTTCTCTATAATAGAAGTAAAGTGGTGTGTTTTGGTGCATTTTGACAGAATATTTAGACTTTGAAGATATGTAACGATGCCCCAAAATGAACTGAAGTTTCCATGTTATCTGTTTGTCTGTCTGTCTGTCTCTGTCTGCCCATCTTTCTTGTCATACCACATATGCAGCTGGTGATGGATCAGAAGCCTAATTAATGAAATTGACTGACCTTCACCTGTTTTATCGAGGTCAAATTTATTATTAGAAAGGAGTGATGATGGGCTCTCCAAATTCATCATACTTCTGCAATTGGTGACGGACTACAAGCCTATCCCAGTTGACTGAACCTATTTTCTCAAGGTTATATACTTTATATTATGATATAACATGAAATATAGCTAGGCATTCTAAATTGATACCACATATGCAACTGATGTCAATGAATAGGACTGACATTGACCTATTTTCTCGAAGTCAAAAACTGTATGTTATGTCACATGTTAACTGCCAACATACACTCCAAATATATTTGTTGTGGCTGTGGTTGTCTTTCAGAACAATCTAGCGAATTTTGCATACATGTGTTCCAACAGCTTCAACAGCCCCGCCCCCTGTACAGACCTTTTGGTCTTTGGTATATGTTGGCATATGTGGGAAGTTGATGCTGGGTCGACATCGGGCCTTACAGACTAGTCTTTTGTGTTAAATGTTGCCATTTTCATCTGATGACGATACAGCTCCCCAATCCCCAGTGTACGAGTTTTCACAGCGAAACAGCTCACCAATTACCAATATACGAGTTGTCAGAGCATTTCCATCATAGCTCTAGATTTGTATCTAATACCGCTTATGCCGGTGCTAGGAGCTGTGTGGTCATATCATCCAAGTTGCCACATGAACAGGTACAATAAAAGCGTACTAGAGATACAACACATATCACGAATCGTTAGATTCTTGGTATGTGCTTTAGAATAGGTTAACCGGTAGACTATGCTCTGCCAGTATGTCGGCACCTCTTCCCACTTCCTTTATATGTGTTGTAATTCAACAGTAACTTAAATTATGCTGTATAGGCTGAGCTGTTGAAACACCCTCCATTTCCTAGCTCTGACATGCTGCATCACTTTCGAAATATGGATACCATGACAGAGTAATAGATCACAGTCAGTGAAGGTTCCTGATTTACATTGAATGTCATTATTGCCTAAGTAGTATTAGCAGCATTTTACAACAACAACAATTCGCTGACTTACAGTGAAAAATTATAGTGAAAGGTATTTATTTTTTGTTGTTTGGCATTTTTATTTGCTGGCATTGTTTCAGATAGAATACAGCAGCCTAATTCATACAATCAGGAATAAGAATGGGGTAAAAGTCTTTATGTTCAAACTTTCATAGGGAATATAAAAGTGGCAATTTGACATTTTATTTTTATTAGATTTTTGAATATCGGAAGGCCCACAAAATGAAGTTGGTGTTGCCTCACACTGGGTTTTGGCCATTGGTGAAGAAATCCCTTCTCAGAGGCACTACTACCAGGGATAATTCTTGATTGCTCATCCCCCAGGGGTATGTGCCCCATCCTCTGTCCCATCCTAAAAAAAATTGCCACCACTAATAGGGGTTGTGCCCAAATTGGGGAGATCTAAAGCCCTGTGAGTACCAAATTATGTGTTACAAAATTATCTGGGGAAATGCTCTTCGGCCGTGTTCCACACGAGCTTTCATTTACATTGCTTACGTGCTTAATTTTATTATGTGTTTGTCAATTATTGTTAGCGATTTGATGTTAAAACGGGAGCTAATCCATACCTGTGGATAAGTCCTCTCAAATGAAAACAAAGTTTCAATTCCAAAGGAAGCTATTTGATGTTGAAACAATAACTAACTCACCTGTGGAGAAGCCCAGTTTATTTCTTTTGGACACCCTGTTGCTGAACGCGCGACGTTAAACCTTAATTCTCTCACTCTCCCTCTTGGACACCCTCTCATAAAAAAATGTTTGCTTCTGTTAGTTTCAGTTACTCTTCCGGGTGATCAATTTCACTTCATTGTATCAAAAAACATAGAATGTATGTGCTCACATGGAGATACAAAAAGACACCAAATAATCAGGATAAGCTGGTGCCAGAAGTGAATTTCCTATATACGGGAATAAGTTGATTAAAAGTACATTGATTATTACAGTTCAGTTAATAGCTGTAAGACGGGGAATATGATGTAGGATTCAGGATTGGCTGTTCGACCACTCCGTGGGACTGATGCAAAATTTCAAGAGTGGAAGATTACATCTTCGGTAGAGGAGACGATGGAAGCGGTGTGGGCCCAAACATCCAGGGAGATTTACAGTGCTTGTCTGCGGGAACGGTTTGTCGCTTGCCGAGTCCACGAGGTCGGTCGTCCCTGTATAACTCACGCACTCCGGCAGACTGAGGGGTTGTCTATTTTCTCTTTCTGATAAAGATTTATTTGTCTTGATCTTGGAAATAGCTTCTTTCAGTATAGGGGGATATCCACACATTCTTGCCATCTCTGTTGTTGCATAGCTGTCGTCAGTGAAGTGAGCGAAATAAATGCGAGACCATTTCGTCGGCTTTCCCCACGTGTTTCGCACAAATTTCGTCGAATTTCTCCCCGATGTTTTCCCCGTTTGGCCACGGGTGCAACTTGAATCCATCTCCATTCGTGTTGCTACACCCTCCAACAACACATCGACGAGGTATGATGCCTCCAAAGTACGAGAATACAGTCGAAAAATCGAAAAATATTGGAGCAGATTTTACTTGTTTACGTATGCTAATGCTAATGCTATGGCGGACTGGTTCACTCCGTGACGTCATGGGTCAAAGGTCACCGCTTTGACAGGCTCGTGGTAGGAACGCGTTTAAATCGCCAAATTTACCGTTTTAAAGTTCGGAGATCGGGGTTAAAACTATATAGTCGATTTCTTACAGTATCAAGGTATATATTAACGTTTACATAGGTCCGGCGATAACATTCCCCTTTAATGACTTTGAAGGGTGATCAATTTATTACGAATGATTGAGGATTTTAATAGGGCGATTGAATTATTAAAGGATTTTCGTATCGACTAAATAAAAATCCAAATCATCACCGAACGAAGAAAATATTAGTGGTCCAGAATCACATGATAAATCCAGAAAGACTAACATATTGTGAAATAATATTTCATTCTCCTGCCAATGGATTGTGGATATGTCATCACTGGTTTCTCTCTTTCATAAGTGTTACAATAGAGTACGTTTGGCGAAGGCTTGTTGTTTTAATGGTACCGTATGATCCTCGCCATTATCTCTACCAATGTATTGATGTTGTGAATAAATTGCTTTTCCACTTCAAAAAAAAGAAGGCTGCGGATATATATGTATGGGTAGTGTGATTTAGGTGAACTTCGCACTCTGTACTCTGCATGTGTATAAACATAGTCCATATTTATCTGTGCTATCATTAATTTTTAATTATATTTGGGCTATTATCTGTACAAATGTATTGATGTGAGATACTGTAAATAAAGTACCGGTATAAAGACTTTTATTTCAAAAGACAAAAAAGTCTGCATAAATATTTCGTGAATTTTTATTTTATTTTTTTAATTATAAATAAGCATGTTCGGACTTCCTAAAAATAGCAATTTCTAAAGATACCGGTATTAGCATCCTCGCTCTGGGAGCGAGGGGTTCCGGTTCATCTCCCGGACAAGCAAATTTACGACTCAAAATATTTATGGATTCGTGAAAATCTCACCCACAGCTCGATGGCTTTAATAATATATCGTACCTAGCTAAAATCGATAAATAATAGTTAAAATTAAAACTTGTAAAACAACCATGGGCCTTACTACAATGCTTGTGCAATACCAGAAGTTTTTAACATACAGATTATTTTTAATATGAATAGGCAAAGCCTAGAAGCGAGCGGAGAAATAGGCCTACTTCTTCCTCTCGTTTCTGGCTTTGCCTATTCATATCAAGTTTTCCACCAGCTCTAAATTAACACAATTACAGGGACTTGCACAGAGCTAATATTTGAAATGGATGAAATCTAAAGTACTATTGTACTTTTTAGGGTTCCATTGATCTGATCTGCCCATATCCATCACAGAAACAGATATGGGCAGATAGAGTCCACGTTTTGTATAGTATTTTACACTGAACACATATTTCATGCACATGCTTACATCAAAACCGATGGCTTGTTTGAAAGTCAGTTCCTGTAGAACTTTACAGCATTAAAATCCATGTGGTATTGTTGTCTAGAATGTGTCGACATAGCCTGGATCATAAATATGACATGATTTATATCCTAGCAATGCTCCCCAATCGTATATGTCACTATGTAGGCGACATATCCAAATTGGAGAGCAGATAGGATTGAATTTTAATTAGATTGGATCAAATATTTAATTGTCCAAATTCTATCTGGTCCTAGCTATGATTTCCTGTCACTGTTCCAGGTGGCTATGATGTTATATTCTGTCTTAAGGCAGCTTTATTTTAAAGTCCTATTAATAAGAATAATCCTGTTCCTCTAATTATCACACATAAAATCTATGTCACATATATACTGTCACATTTAGTCTTATTACTGAAGGAATTCTGTTCAATTCTAATTTGATTGTACACACAATATATAAAACCTTGGGGAAGTAGGTTCCACTTAACCAAACTAAATGTCCTTGTAATGGACATGTTCAAAAGTTGAGACTGAAGTGAATATATCTTGATTAATAGACAGATCTGTATACAAAGACGAAACTACTACTATTTATCTGCCAAATGGAAACAATAGTTACAAACATTTACAGCCAATAGATTTACCAGATATGTTAAAATAGTTCAATGTGCAACTGTAAAGCCATTCGACTAAATCATTTCATATTGTAGCTGTTCTCAACATTGAGATATTGTTCTTTTTACATTTTTAATTAATTTAAGGAATTGATAGAATGATTATAATTACATACTTTAATGAATAATTTTGAATGCTAAAATATTAATGGAAGAGAGCTATTATACTATAATGCCAGAAACAACCTTGTAATGGCTATGATTATAATCTATAAAATTATAGATAAACAAGACATGAAAACCATAATTAATCATATTGGGTATTGATATTTAAAATTCATTTGTGTCTATAATGGGGAATGGCATTGGGAGGGTAACATGACCAAAAAATCGTCTAAAAATATGTTTTGAAAATGACGTCACTGTGACGTCATCATTGTGGCCACCTTGTTTTTTTCTTTGTTTTGTTTTCACATTTTCTAGTAAAGCTTGGCCCACAGATATATTGTGGTAATTTTCAGGACTCTAGCCTTAGGGATAGCAAAAATATATAGAGGGGGGGGGGGGACTTCCCCCTCCCCCTCGTCTGCAACTGGGGTACGGTTCCCATGTCATTAAAATGTGGAAATACAAATAATTGCCATTTAAATAAATTTAAAAAAATATGTAGGCCTATCTCGGGTGTGAAATTTTTATGTATTATCGGAGGATGTCTAGCTTATAAAACATACTGAAGTTTCAGGAATTTTCGAAAAGTTCATTATAATTTTGAATGTAAACTTTGAAGGTTTAAATTGGAACATACTCTCCCTAGCTTCAGGTTAGGGACACCTTTGAACTGATTTTACATTGAGGTGAACTCAAAAATTAGATCTGCATTTTTGTTGTTTTTGCTGGGTTTTCATTAAATTTTGCCTATGTTTTGTCCCATATTCGCATGTCTACACAATACCTATAGAGCTTGCTTCGCAAGCGGCCTCTTCGCGGCCGCGCCCCGCTTGTATAATGTTAATCGAAATTCTTCATGGTTTCCAGAAAATAAAATATTAATCTGATGAAACAAGTTACAATATAGGAGAAGGCCATCTTTTTTGTTTCTTTGTTTTGTTTTCACATTTTCTAGTAGAGCTTGACCCACAGATATAGTGTGGTAATTTTCAGCACTCTGGCCTTAGGGATAGCAAAAATATATAGAGGGGGGGGGGAGGGCTTCCCCCTCCCCCTCGTCTGCAACTGGGGTACGGTTCCCATGTCATTAAAATGTGGAAGTACAAATAAATTGCCATGATTAAATTAAAAAAAATATGTAGGCCTATCTCTGGTGTGAAATTTTTAGGTATTATCGGAGGATGTCTAGCTTATAAAACATACTGAAGTTTCAGGAATTTTCGAAAAGTTCATTATTAATTTTGAATGTAAACTTTGAAAGTTTAAATTGAAACATACTCTAGCTTCAGATTAGGAACTGATTGAGCTGAACTCAAAACATTAGTTCTGGACTTCATTCCATATGAAATGTTTTCTTCAAACTTTTTTCCGACTTAAATTTTAATTTCGAGTTAAAATTATATTCAAATTTAAATTCAAGTATTTAAAAATAATTTTACTTTAATCTTGATCAAATTCAATGTAAACTGAAATTTCATTCAAAAAACTGAAATTCCAATTCGTAATTAAAATTAACAACCAAGTCAGAATGATCATAAAAAAATAAATAGGTTACGAACTCAGTTTTAATTCAAAATCGAATTTTAAACTTAAATCGCAAAATCACAATTTTCAGTTATCTCCACTGGACATGACATTTGCTACTGGACGTCACTGGTGACTGAATGCGTGCCTGTGCGGTTATCTCTTTTCTACTGAACATGAGTGGACGTGAGTTGTACGCTATTGGACTTGACTGGGCGTATGCCTGGACGGTAAACAGTAGGACCCTCACGCGTCGTAGGCGAGATCAAGCGGAGTTACCTCCCATGTATGTTTTCGAAAAGATGAATGGCTTCATTTTACAACCACGACTGCGTCGTAAATGTTTATTTTCTAACAAATGCCTTGTCATATTTACACGATACTTCAGATCTAAAAAACGCAATAAATAAGCTTTCCATAGATATGAATTTTATGCAGGTTTTGCCTCCCATGATAGAACTAAATTTGACGAAAGATGTACACCGTTTTCAGTGCCGCCTTCAGTGGGCTACCTTCAGTGCGAAACGTTTTTGATCGAACTCTTGGTCACGTGGTCTGCGTTTTGCATCGGACATCTTCGACAAGGACGAAAGCCACATAACGAATCATTTTTAGTCTGTAGTTACTTTCATCTGTGTAAAATTATAAATAAATTGAAATCCTTTCGAAAAATGACATGCCAGCTAGGCTATGTTTTCTTCTTTTAAGTCTTCATCACGAGTAATTTGTCCCGGCATGCAATTTCTCCATGGGTGGCGGAAACGGAAATCACCGATTTTTCGTTCAAGGGATATCGGTTGTTGTTGTTATTTGCTTTGTTTTCATTAAATTTTGCTATGTTTTGTTTCATATATGCACGTCTACGCAATACCTATAGAGCTTGCTTCGCAAGCGGCCGCTTCGCGGCCGCGCTCCGCTCGCTATAATTTCTGACAATGCTGATTTGAGACCTCCTTTGTCAGGACAAATTACCCTGAGAGTTACTCCCCTTGTCCTTGGCACTGTTTTGTCCATTTGCGTACACTTCGCCATCCATCAGTCTTACCGCGTATAGATGACCGAGATGGTTACAGGTTGTGTTTTGTCTTCAAGTGGGTTCCTGGATTCATGTAACTCAGAACAAATACTTGAACCTGTATATGAATCACTATAGCAGATTTAATATACATTAAACTAGATACTCCCTTTATTAGAGAGTTTCAGTAGCCCGAGTCGATAAATATTCACCTAACCCAGAAACTCTGGCTGTGATAGGTGAATATAGGTAAGGGGGCGTGGCATTCCTATCACAGCAACAACAACCAAAAAAAATTATATATATAGACTCCTTAGCCGATGTTTTCAGGCTAATATTCACCAAGCACCTTGCTGACATTTAATGCAGGTTTCCGATAAGCTATATCGTCACGGCGTATAGAAACATTCGGGGCCATTGACAACACATGCAATCGGGAACCTTCAGTACACACGGAACCATAAATTCACGAAAGAAAGCTATCATATCTCGGTCGCAAATGACATAGATTGTAGAGGCAGAGAATAAAGAAGTGATAAAAACCTATATTTTCTGCGAATGAGATCCGTAGATACTGGACTGAAATCGGAGTTCTATCAAATATGTATTCTATCGATGTTTTGGCGTAGGCTTGTTGGTCTAGTGGTATGATTCTCGCTTAGGGTGCGAGAGGTCCCGGGTTCAATTCCCGGACAAGCCCGATGTTTATTTTTTGGTTAACCTCTTTACTATTTCGCAAAACATTACACAACTGATATATTAAAACACCCCGAACCTAGCAAACATTCTCGACTTTAAAAATAGATATCATAATTGTATAATTAAGGCTATTAGAGTTTGTGTAAAATCACGTACATATGTAGATTACTACAGGATGGAAGAGTCCGTCTTCAGGAGAGTTTGGTGTAAAAATAATGCCTGTGTACAGTTCGGAACTCGAAAGTAATAGTTTTGTTATAATATAATATATTGAAATGTCTTTAATGTAAGCAGTTCGTTTCATATGAGACTGTATGAGATCCATATCTGTCTGTGATATTCTCTATTTTATTAACATTGGATTCTCACTGTCTCAATGACTTGTATATATTCCGATGAATAAATTATTTTTTCATTTCAAAATAATAAAAAAAAACATTTCCGTCTTAGAACTCAATTGTATTGCCTTAATATATTATGGGATAGATTTATTTCCAGTGATTTTACATGTAATAGCTTCTAAATAAAGTACGAAAACGACGTTAAACCCTACTCACTCACTCACTCACTATAAATGAAGTATAATGTAACTGATATTATGTTGTGGGTCGTTTGCGGTCTGTTTTACGTTTGACAGTAATGACTTGATTTTACAGATTAGGCCTACAATTTTTTTTAAGATTCATGTTATGTGAAGTACCGGTAAGCCTATACTACCCAGTAGATCTACCAACGAACTTGAACAAAAAAAACATTAAAAAAAAAACAACAAAAAACGCTGTATCGATCAATTCATTTCGATCAACTAAAAAAAATATGGCCATCATTTAAATACGCAAACGTTCATAACTGGACTCCCATGACATGAAAAGTAGACAAATCGAACATTGTAAATCGATGTCCCAGTAAAATGACTCTTCTCATGTTTCTCACTTGGACAAAAAAAAACGTCCTACCTTTGCAAATGACGAAAAAAATGTCCTACATAATTTAATGACATACTTCCTGAAGATTATCAAAATAAATTGAACTGAATACAGAATTCTTCTTTTTTCGAAGTTTCTTCTCTGTTAGGCTTTGTTTTGCTTTCTATTCTTCCATCAGTATGTCTGATTTGCCCGACATGATATTTAATAGGGAATATGGATTGTGATGACACACCCGACAGACTCTACTTTTCATATAGATCTATATCAGAATCATTAAATATCCTGCTGAGTCTGTATTTCAGATTATCTGGAAAATATATTAGGTGATTATTTCAGTCTTGTGGTTCTAGTGGACCCGGTAGATACATGTAATATCTAATTAAAATCGTGTACAATCAGACGACTGTTTCCTCCATAGTGTGTGAAAGTATGTACAGCGACTATGATGATACGTGTATTGATAGACTGGGTAAAATTATTAAGATTAGCGACACACGCTGCTTTAATGCGTGTATAAACATTGCGGATTGTGCCTGCCAGCTGTCATTTATAAATAGGTTAAAGTTATAAATAGATTATTTCTCTGAAACGTATACACAGATTATCGTTATAGGGTAGGAATAGAAGCGAATGTAGACACTAATCGTTTTTACTCATAAAATTATATCTTAGAAGCGAGTCTAAAAAATTCCCAGGAATAATTCTGGAAAAAGGTGAAAGGGACAAGAAGAACAAGATGAATCCGTCTTTATATACTGACTTAGAAAAACATATCTTAACGGCGGCTCGTTGGTCTAGGGGTATGATTCTCGCTTTGGGTGCGAGAGGTCCCGGGTTCAAATCCCGGACGAGCCCAAAATTTTATTTGCAATTTTTGCTGTTGTTTTAACTAAAAATGGATCATTATTTGTATTAATGTATTGATGTTGTGAGATACTGTGAATAAATTATGTGTTCATTTCCGAAAAAAAGAGAACTATACAGATATAATGAGTTATATATCATGGTTAGTGTGATTTAGGTGAACATCGTACTCTGCATTCATCTGTGTGTAAATATAGTCCATATTTATCTGTCATATTCATTAATTTATAACTATATATGGGCCAGGCCCTTAGGCGGAGGGGGAGGGGGAGGGGGAGGGGGAGGGGTGTTGCTGGGAGGGGGGGGGGGGGTGTTACTGGACCGACGGAGTTCCGCCCCAGCAAATGTTCACACGTCTTATATGTGTTAGATGTTACATCCTAAAGGTGGAAGTATGCTACCAGAACGCGTTGTTTTACATCTGAAAATGAAAAAAAAAAAAATCTCCATAAGTTTAATAAAGTTTTTATCCAGGCCACAGTTTTACATCTAGATTTTGCAATATTTGCAACGTTACAGTAGGGGAGATTGAGTTCCGCAGTTTTTACAAATCGAAAAAACTGCTGTTAAAATACTCAAGGGAGCACCATTTTACATCTAGATTAAAAAAAAATCCCGAGAAACGGAAGGCTTCGTAGGGGCATACCCGATTAGGAGGTGCAAGATCGTGAGTTCCGCTTGAGGTATCTTTTTATATGTATATTTATACACCACTCTACAAACTTCCTCGAAGTAAAAAATCTTTCCGTCAAATTACACCCGAACGTATCATTTTACTAAATTTAAAAAGTTCCACTTCAAAAAATCCTTTCATGCCGATTTTGCACATTTTTAAAAATCGGAATTATGCTGTGCCATTTCATGTCTAGATTTTCCCAAATTTTCCGAAGGGCGCGTTTATATATACACACCACTCTACAAAAGTTCTTTGAAGTAAAAATATTCCCTCAAACTGCATCCGAACGTACCATTCCACTACATTAGTAGTATAGTCTAAGCGTCTTGAGCCACCGGCCTCGCCGTACGCATGCGCTGCAATCGCCGTTAACAATATTGTATTATTTAACATGACGGATCTATCCCATGATACATCACTTTTGTAACGCCGTCTCAAAAAAGTTGCATATTGGGAGGTCACTTGACCTTAGGGGTATGTATTCTTCCGCGATTATGCGGTCTGGTGTTGATGCGGTAAAAAAAGCTTCCGCGGACAGAAAGTAGTCCCAAATACGCGGGGAGCCGGGGGAAATTCTCCGGCAATCTTCGGGACATTTTGGGTGAGAGAGGGGCCCCTAGTGGACCGATTGGTTCGAGTGAGGTGTGAAGCGCTCCTCCAGGGCCCAAGCTCTACCAGGCATTCATTACGTTCTGCTTCGCGCCTCTCCATTTAGCACTGTAAGGGTCTCACGGACTTTGCCGGAGTTGACCCAAGGTCATCTGTTGCCACAGTAAACGAACATGACGACCTTCTAACTGGGCGAATTAATATCAGCTGCGATTCGCCGATATGTATTTCCGCAACATATAGTTCTAGGGTAATTTGTCAAAAAACTGCCTTCAAACTGTGTGACACTGCCGTTTTGTAACACACTGAATATCCGTTAAGTATATTTCAAGATAAATATACGTTTTGCGATCAGTAAAACAGTTAGACATAACAGTTCTTGGTTTCTGCAGGAATCCTGCAAAAGATGGCGAGACCCCTACAGGGATAAATGCAGCGTAGCGCAAAGCACCCTGGGAAGAGGATGATCCAGGGCCATCAAGTCGTGGGTGGTTGCATGTAAAATTAGGATTTGTCTACGAAAATATAAAAAGCGTAACACGGACTTTACCCCTAAAATAGGGGAAAACTCCTATCAACCATATCCAAATGGGCTAATATCGGTCCCCGGGCTTATCGGGGTCTGCCTATCAAGTCATGGATGGGTGCATGTACATTGAGGATTTGTCCCCGAAAATATAAAAAGCGGAACACGGACTTTACCCGACAATAGGTGAAAACTCCTATCAACCATGTCCAAAAGGCCTCCAAAAGGAGTATGTACGGCATGTTATGGTATTCATCAGTGCATGGATGACGCATTCAGCCGATTGGGATGGTCGGTCAGCTTGGTAACGAAAAACGTGACATTGGTCACCCTCTCTACGACCCATTGGGTATTGGGGCGTTGTTGTTGGGCCCATTCCAAGGGATCCACGGTGTCCAGTTTTTCCAGCATCGTCTCTAGCGACGCCCTATCCGTGATGGTAAACGGTTGGTCAAATACCCGGATGTTACTGCTCGGGTAAAAGTATCGGACTTGGTCTGTATCCTTATGCTGCAGCACATAACCAAACGCCAGATTCAACTTGAAGGCCGTAGTTTGATCGTTGAAGATGGCTTCCACGTAGCTGCGCAGACGGGCGAGGTTGGTCAGTCGGAAATTGTAGATATCTTGAATAGGGCGATGACGGTGGAAACAGTGCCGGATCATGGGTTAATGGCGCCGATAGATGTCACTCACTGGATGGTCTTCGTGTAACAGATCGCTAGGAACATGTATGGGTTCGTCCGCGAAGTGTGCTTTGCCCTCCACGTCGTACAAAATCTGGCCCAAGGTCCTGTCGTCGGAATTTCACTGTTGAATTAGGGCGACATCATCATCATCGGCCCTCGTGCGATGGGTGAGAGTTTCCGCTGTCTCGATACTGGTGCCTACGGGCTCCTCTACCTGCAAACGTGGCTGTGGAACAGGGTGTCGTGTGCGTTGGTGTCGCAGCAACTGACTGGCCAGTTTGAAAAGCCGACCACATTCTTCTCATGGACGCTTGGGTGGCCCATGAATTGAACGTTCATGGCGTTGTAAATGATCCGGGCGCTGAAACGACAGTGCATATCGTACAGCTATACCGGGCGGTTCCGTCGTGCTTGGTAGCCTCATGGCGGCGCAAGTCGTGCAGACGAGTGAATGATTTCGAGCACGTAGTACAAGTGAACATCTTGGTGGTTGACAGTGTCTGATGAAACGGCCAGATCGCTTCCCTTTTATAGCACGCTAGCTGGTGATCTATTTTTAGCACACTCAGTTCAACTACCCCCAAGTCGAGGACCGAGATGTACTGGTGTACGACTGAGTCGCATTGCGCCCGCGTGTGTGTGTGTGTGTGTGTGTGTGTGTGCGTGTGTGCACGCGTGCGTGTGCGTGCGTGCGTGCGTGCGTGCGTGCGTGGCACACGCATGCAGTCACACTGGACGTTCCCCAATGATTGCCCAAACATGTCATTTCCCACGTCCAAAATGACATCTTTCTTTACTACTGTCCAACTGCGCATGCCTAGCACAATACGATTTCCAACAAACACCATACCATTCGTCGTCTACATGCGGAGAGCTACAAGATGACACCCCACACGGTCCATTTGGACCACGGATGGTCCATCTCTATCCCAAACACCTTCCTTTACACCCCCAAAATGCCCAGTTTGGCTACTACTCCTACTGATTACGTCACCAATGACGTCACAGATGAAGTGGACATCCTTCAAGTCGTGGTCTACACCTCGAGGGTTCCACTTTGACACCTTACACGACGCATTCGGACCACGGATTGTCTCTCAAACACACCCCACGCACCCCCAAAACGCCCGCTTTCGCTACTACTCCTACTGATGACGTCACCAATGACGTCACAGCTTACGTGGACATCTCTCAAGTCGTGGTCTACACCCCGAGGGTTTTACTTTGACACCCTACACGGCCTATTATGACCACGGATGGTCCCTCAATCACTCACAAACGAACTCCTAAAATGGCTGCTTTCTATACTACGGCCAGACTGCGCATGCGCAGAATGATGAAACCGGACTAGATACCAGTCCAATCCGACGCTACCCCAAGAGGACTTCAATGACCTGTGAACCGGATGTCACGTGACCGGATGTGGCGTCATAGTGACGTCAATTTGATAAGTAGTAAAAGAGGAAATTGACCCCTATTTAAGGGCAGAAATGTGCGAATCAGGAGAGATAACCAGAAATTGTTCAAACAGAGTTATCTGCCCTTAAATAGGAGGCAACTTTGGAGAGGGGATGTAGACATTGGGATCGCAAATTGGTGTAAAGGCAGCTACGGCTCCATGGGGTGTAATGTAGGAGCAGATAACTTTTGCTGGACCGTCACGTGATCGAAAGTGACCTTTTGACCCGGATGTGACCTGTGACCCGGATGGCACGTGACCGGATCTGACGTCATAGTGACGTCGATTTGATAAATAATAAAAGCGGAAATTGAGGCCTATTTACGGGCAGAAATGTGCGAATTAGGGGAGATAACCATGAATTGTTCAAACAGAGTTATCTGCCCCTTAATCGGCCCCAATTTAGCCTTTATATACTACTGAAGTAGAATGTATGACCTCTTTAAATTCAAATTTGATTGCTTATTCGAAAGAAATTAACATCAATACAACCACCACTTGCCATATTTGGAATCACACGGAAAGACATCAAAGAAAATCCTCGCTGCACGGCGTTGGCAAGCTCCTATCTCGATTGGCTATATGACATCACGTGCGTTTCCCGGTTTAAACAATTTACTCTATTCATTAGGTCAAGGTAAATGACGGAACGTTAGTGTGTAGTATTTAACTTGAAATGTGAAGATGCAGAAACGTGTGCCACCGGCACTCTATCGTGGCCGTGACGCCAACCTTCAAAACCTAAATCATTGATACTACATGGTTAAACCACGTCCATCACAATTACTGATAATATCCGTGTGTGATCTCTAACATGTAACTGCGTATGTTTGCACCTTCAATTTGCGAATAATTGGGGTTATTTGATTTATGAGTGAAGTAGGTGTAAATTATCATCCAAATCAATGCCCTCTACAAATAAAAGTCCGACCAGAAGGCTAGAAACTATGGAAGACGGATGCGGCCATCGTAATGGCGTATTGTCGCCATCAGAATCGGAGAAAACTTAATGAGCTTACTATACAGGGCGCCAATGGCCGAAAGAGGACACCAAAATGTGCCATTGCGACAATACGCCAAAACTACCGTTATCGTGTTGTCGTGTTGGCGCATTTTTAAAAGGCGACAACACGACATCACGACAACACGACAACGGTACAGTTGACGCAATGGCGCCCTAGTTGTCGTATTGGCGCATTGTCGCATTGGCGGGGGCGACATAACGACAACACGACAACAGTTATCGTAATGGCGCAGTTTTGAAAGGCGACATAACGACATCACGACAATGCGCCAACCTGTGGTCGTATTGGCGCAATGTCGCATTGGCGGGGGCGAGATAACGACATCACGACAACAGTTATCGTAATGGCGCATTTTTGAAAGGCGACATAACGACATCATGATAATGCGCCAACCTGTTGTCGTATTGGCGCAATGTCGCATTGGCGGGGGCGACATAACGACAACACGACAACAGTTGGCGCATTGTCATCTTCCGGTTCGTCTTTTGCGCAGATGCGGAAATACACTTAAATGGCGCTGAAAGAAAATGTAGCTACTTTTTACCGTGAGTCAGGAGTAGGTTTGATGAAAATGAATATGCATTACTCGTGACGTCATATCAGCCTCGTTTTGATATACCGGCATGCAACCGGCTGGGCATAACGATGAGCTGACAATATAGTCGAAGGGTCCGGTGATTTATGGGGAAAAGAAATCCGAATATTATGATTGTGGAATAGACTTCATTTTATACGTATATATATGTTGTTCATTTATTCCGTTGTTTTGTACTCCACTCGACCACCGTTTTATAAAATGTCTGTTATTATTGGCATGTAGTGTAGACTTCTATACTCTCGTTATAACTTATATTTAGTATGACATGGTCATACAGAAAATTCTGAAATATGAGTTATACTTTTCTCCAGAAATCCTTTTTAAAAACGTAAAAAATGTGTCCTATTTTGCCCAGTATGAGGCACACTGGGACACCCACTAGGGTGCGATGGGACAATAATCAAAATACATGTTATTTCAAGTATATACAAATTTGTTAGAGCTTAGAAGATTCAACAGCGATGGTTAAGTTAGTTGCTATTTTAGACCCCTGCTTTAATAAAATACATGTATGGCCCAGAGGTCAAATTTGAGGAAAAATATTCTGTATGATTCTCATTCCAACGAAAGCAATTGACTTTGAAAGTTTTTTTATAACTCATCAAATCTGATAGGATTAGCAATTACTATCAAAACAACGCATTTTAATAGCATTTTAGGATGAAAGTAAATTTCACCATTTGATTGCTATTGTCCCAGCAAAAGTGTCCCAGTCCGCCCTTGGTGCATGATATTTTCCGTTTTATGAAAAAAACCCAAATACATACATCTGAGATAGCAAATCAATTCAATTTAAATTGTACCGTTGTCCATCCTTTCTCAGTAGTATCAAAACAACAATGAAGTAGTACTGTTGAAAACTTGGTATAACAAAATATCGTCCACAGTCCTCAAAATTTACTTGGACTGCTCAAAAACATTTTTTTATTGTTCGTAATATTTTACCAATGTTAGTTTTTATTTTAATCAATTTAGTTGTTGTATGGGGTGGTAGGTTTCTGCAGATAATAATATTGTAATGTGCTTTCTGTACTTAGCTACTTATTCTGTTCATCTTCCGCGTTCCCTATAAAGCACGACAAGGCTTAAACAGTTAAATACATATAGGCCTATAGTATCGAATTACTCAATCACTGTGATGATGAAGCTTCCGCAACTGCGCAAAAGACGAACCGGAAGATGACAATGCGCCAACTGTTTTCGTGTTGTCGTTATATCGCCCCCGACAATGCGACATTGCGCCAATACGACAACAGATTGGCGCATTGTCGTGATGTCATTATGTCGCCTTTCAAAAATACGCCATTACGATAACTGTTGTCGTGTTGTCGTTATGTCGCCCCCACCAATGCGACATTGCGCCAATACGACAACAGATTGGCGCATTGTCGTGATGTCATTATGTCGCCTTTCAAAAATGCGCCATTACGATAACTGTTGTCGTGTTGTCGTTATGTCGCCCCCGCCAATGCGACATTGCGCCAATACGACAACAGGTTGGCGCATTGTCGTGATGTCGTTATGTCGTCTTTCAAAAATGCGCCATTACGATAACTGTTGTCGTGTTATGTCGCCCCCGCCAATGCGACAATGCACCAATACGACAACTACGGCGCCATTGCGTCAACTGTACCGTTGTCGTGTTGTCGTGATGTCGTGTTGTCTCCTTTTAAAAATGCGCCAACACGATAACGGTAGTTTTGGCGTATTGTCGCAATGGCGCATTTTGGTGTCCTCTTTCGGCCATTGGCGCCCTGTATAGTCAGCTTAAGTTTTCTTCGATTCAGAGGGCGACAATACGCCAATACGATGGCCGCATCCATCTTCCATAAGAAACAAATACGTTCTGAGATAAAGCCGTTGTACATGGCATGTGAGAGAATTATGAGGACACTGTACACACGATACTGTGTCAGTATTAACGAAATATTTATAACACGTCCATATACAGGTGAATTTATATGTTGATTATTTAATGGTGACTCTCAAACGCCGTGCCGGGACCGTCCCCACTTTTCTAATTAGTGCTTATCCGTGGACAAAGATGTTTTTGTATGTAGGGCCCTACGTACGATTATTTATGCTACTTATTGTCCTTATTACTTGTCTTTTATGTGACTACTCTAACAGTTGAATATTTCGCAAATTTATTGCCTTTCTCAAGATTAATCTACGCTCATAAACAGCTTGTTTCACTTACGGACGTAAGTGAAACAAGCGGTTTACGAGCGTAAGATCTGAAAATAATTTCAAACTTATTATCCATAAAAATGTAAGAGCTACATTTGAGAGAAATCTGTCAAGCCGTTGAAAAGTTGAAGAACTTAATAACGAAAGTCGAGAAAAGAAGACTAAGGCCATTGTCACTTAATTAGCTGTTTAGCATGACCAGCCCTCATCAATATTTTAGGGCAAATAATTAAAATAGATGAGGGATTTACATTTTTTATGAATGAACTTGCTCATTTTCTTCATATTCATACACAAATGGTTTGCAATTTAATAATTAATAATAAATAATTATAGCATCTAGCATGTGCACATGTATTTAGAAAATCAAGGTCATGCTAAACAACCAAGTGACAATGGCCTAAGGGTGAAGGAGAGAGAAAGAAGCTGCCGTAACCCCAAAGCCGAAATACCCCGGTATTATTCTTGATAGATACTCAGATAAAGTAAGAAATGTACTCAGATGTCTTGTGCTTCTGTGAAAGCAGTCAGTCATGAATAAGTGCTGATACTTGTTGACGGCCCCTTAGAGATGCAGCAGAGCCACCATTCTTCATCTCGAATAAAAGCTTACGGCCACAGTGAACCCGACTTCAGATGATTACCACCAAACGAGTATATACTCTACCCATGTAAGGTTACACTTCAGCACAGTGTCTTTATAACATCACTGGCATCCAAATTATAAAACAAATGGATCACACGATGATACCATGGTTGGTCAGCGGATAGATTTATGGGTATGGTATGAACGCTTAGAAGAAGGATACCATTATCGGATATGGATACCATTGTCGTCTGTCTGTTCTGTTCCGTGCTGATCTGGGTAAATATAAAAAAATCTTTTTCGTGTTTCGTTTATCTTTTTTTTCTGAACATCAAGATTATAAACTCGGAAGAATCTTTGGTAAATATTCATAACGTTTGAAATTAACTTGTCCACTCGTTTTCTTTTAATTTATACGAATATATGAAAATATATGAAATTAAAGATATTTCCATAATATCAGCAATTGTGTAATTCACGTACAATATAATAAAAGGTCAACATCTGCTATATAGAATGTGGCGTGATTTAGCGAAAATATATCTCCCAATGAGCCAAATAGATACGCGCGTATGACAGAAAGGATGCGTGATATTTACATGCGAAAAACTCATTTTGTGTGTGATGGTATAATACAGCCGATATATATATTTTTTCAATCCAAATCCCGCAAAAACATATTTTTCTTGAATAATATCAGCCTGTGAAAATTTCGATGGTCAGTAGCATAAACATGAATTTATGGTTCATCAAAATGTGCTCCCTGGCATATTTTGGTATAGGGGGATTTTCTCTTGTAACCAAAATATGACAGTTATAGTTATATTTAAGCACAAGATAATAGGAAGTCTGCTCATTTGAAAGTATCAAGTTTGATGTTGGTTTTAGGTGTCATAATTTTGTCTCAAGAGAAAATGTTCCCTATAAATGCCTCAGATTGGTCAGGAAGCACATTTTGATGAAGCATAAATTCATTTTTATTGTGCGGACTGATACTTCGGTATATATTCTTCAAGAAAAATATAATTCTGTATATAGGTTTAGGATAAAAAAATAAACTGATTTATTATCGTCACAGACAAACAATACATATCCTTTTCAGTCAGCATAAAATACATTATCTGACTCTAAAATTTTCGCCTGTATTCGTCCTACAATCGCTGGCATTAGGCCTACATGTAATGCCCTTGTTTATAACTTTGGTACGAACACATTCATTTATTCATCTCATTGAATGGGTCGATCAGTTGGATAATTGCCAGCAATATAACATCTTCTCGGCAGGTGAATATACATGTACTATCTATGTTAAGTGTGTTATGGTAAACTAAAAATACAAGCGTCCAGTCATTCAATATTTAGCCGTCGTTCATTGAAGAATTTCGGCGTCCATAATTCAAAGACCTAATTCGTATGAAAGCATTAGCACCAAATAAAAAAGCAATCATTATATACATAAACATGGGCTAGTTCCCTGCATGAGATAAGCGGTCAAGAGTTTTCAATGATGCCGTCAAGACACCAAGATGTTCCAAATATCAAATTCGTATCGCTGGTCAGTATTCTGAATCCATATGATTTTCGTTGTAAAAGCCGTTACATAGAGAATGATGTATCTCAGTCACGCTTTGATTGTGACTGTTCATATGAACACCATGGGGATCTTCAATCACACTGGGTTCATACGGCCCCTAGCCTCGGATTAAGCGAAATTAAACAAAAGTTACGAAACGTATAACGTAAAAGATCCTGGACACCACGCTCGTAATTTACTACCAGCATGCGATAGTGAAATAACAGAAAAAACTTTAACTTTAGCATCTACGAAATTCTGTAACGAATAAATATTCAGAAATATTTCATAAGGACAGTCCTTTGGAATGCTGTGTAATAGACTTACTGAAATATAAGGAATATTCCGCTTGTCATAAGAATACTTTATTGACACATCAACACAGTCATGAGACTGGTAATCGAGTCATACAACAAACATAATGAGTAACGACCTGTACATGTAGGCCAATACTCGACAAGACAAACAAAAACCAAGAGCCGGAACTATACATAAAGTGATAAAGTAGATTATAAGATTCTGTAGAATATATAGACTGATACTGCTTAGCCTACTACATGTTCATCGCGCAACTTTTCGCATTCTAGTAAAAACTGCGCAGTTCTAACGAGAAGGAATATTCCATGACTTGTCAGATATTCTTCATGATTTTTTTTTTTTTTTTCTTGTGTGTGTGTATCATATAGGTTTTGTTTTCACAGACGAGCACTACAAGGATTGCTGGCCACGCAGGTGAGAAATAAGAGCCACTTGTTACTGTAGAATTTCATGTCCCGTCATTACACGCCATATACCTTATCTACTTATGTTTGAGTGATTTATTAGACACACATCGCCTGCATGGCACAGGGATATTAACTTAAATATACCAAACTGTACCCAGCATGGATAAACTTCCATTAAGCTAGCATTATAGCATGGGTCGGAATTGTACTCAAATGTACTCAGATGTCTTGTGCTTCTGCGAAAGCAGTCAGTCATGAATAAGTGCTGATACTTGTTGACGGCCCCTTAGAGATGCAGCAGAGCCACCATTCTTCACCTCGAATAAAAGCTTACGGCCACAGTGAACCCGACTTCAGATGATTACCACCAAACGAGTATATACTCTACCCATGTAAGGTTACACTTCAGCACAGTGTCTTTATAACATCACTGGCATCCAAATTATAAAACAAATGGATCACACGATGATACCATGGTTGGTCAGCGGATAGATTTATGGGTATGGTGTGAACGCTTAGAAGAAGGATACCATTATCGGATATGGATACCATTGTCGTCTGTCTGTTCTGTTCCGTGCTGATCTGGGTAAATATAAAAAAATCTTTTTCGTGTTTCGTTTGTCTTTTTTTTCTGAACATCAAGATTATAAACTCAGAAGAATCTTTGGTAAATATTCATAACGTTTGAAATTAACTTGTCCACTCGTTTTCTTTTAATTTATACGAATATATGAAAATATATGAAATTAAAGATATTTCCATAATATCAGCAATTGTGTAATTCACGTACAATATAATAAAAGGTCAACATCTGCTATATAGAATGTGGCGTGATTTAGCGAAAATATATCTCCCAATGAGCCAAATAGATACGCGCGTATGACAGAAAGGATGCGTGATATTTACATGCGAAAAACTCATTTTGTGTGTGATGGTATAATACAGCCGATATATATATTTTTTCAATCCAAATCCCGCAAAAACATATTTTTCTTGAATAATATCAGCCTGTGAAAATTTCGATGGTCAGTAGCATAAACATGAATTTATGGTTCATCAAAATGTGCTCCCTGGCATATTTTGGTATAGGGGGATTTTCTCTTGTAACCAAAATATGACAGTTATAGTTATATTTAAGCACAAGATAATAGGAAGTCTGCTCATTTGAAAGTATCAAGTTTGATGTTGGTTTTAGGTGTCATAATTTTGTCTCAAGAGAAAATGTTCCCTATAAATGCCTCAGATTGGTCAGGAAGCACATTTTGATGAAGCATAAATTCATTTTTATTGTGCAGGCTGATACTTCGGTATATATTCTTCAAGAAAAATATAATTCTGTATATAGGTTTAGGATAAAAAAATAAACTGATTTATTATCGTCACAGACAAACAATACATATCCTTTTCAGTCAGCATAAAATACATTATCTGACTCTGAAATTTTCGCCTGTATTCGTCCTACAATCGCTGGCATTAGGCCTACATGTGATGCCCTTGTTTATAACTTTGGTACGAACACATTCATTTATTCATCTCATTGAATGGGTCGATCAGTTGGATAATTGCCAGCAATATAACATCTTCTCGGCAGGTGAATATACATGTACTATCTATGTTAAGTGTGTTATGGTAAACTAAAAATACAAGCGTCCAGTCATTCAATATTTAGCCGTCGTTCATTGAAGAATTTCGGCGTCCATAATTCAAAGACCTAATTCGTATGAAAGCATTAGCACCAAATAAAAAAGCAATCATTATATACATAAACATGGGCTAGTTCTCTGCATGAAATAAGCGGTCAAGAGTTTTCAATGATGCCGTCAAGACACCAAGATGTTCCAAATATCAAATTCGTATCGCTGGTCAGTATTCTGAATCCATATGATTTTCGTTGTAAAAGCCGTTACATAGAGAATGATGTATCTCAGTCACGCTTTGATTGTGACTGTTCATATGAACACCATGGGGATCTTCAATCACACTGGGTTCATACGGCCCCTAGCCTCGGATTAAGCGAAATTAAACAAAAGTTACGAAACGCATAACGTAAAAGATCCTGGACACCACGCTCGTAATTTACTACCAGCATGCGATAGTGAAATAACAGAAAAAACTTTAACTTTAGCATCTACGAAATTCTGTAACGAATAAATATTCAGAAATATTTCATAAGGACAGTCCTTTGGAATGCTGTGTAATAGACTTACTGAAATATAAGGAATATTCCGCTTGTCATGAAGGAATATTCCATGACTTGTCATATATTCTTCATGATTTTTTTTGTGTGTGTGTGTATCATATAGGTTTTGTTTTCACAGACGAGCACTACAAGGATTGCTGGCCACGCAGGTGAGAAATAAGAGCCACTTGTTACTGTAGAATTTCATGTCCCGTCATTACACGCCATATACCTATCTACTTATGTTTGAGTGATTTATTAGACACACATCGCCTGCATGGCACAGGGATATTAACTTAAATATACCAAACTGTACCCAGCATGGATAAACTTCCATTAAGCTAGCATTATAGCATGGGTCGGAATTTGCACAGGGAAAATTCGGAAGTACAAAACCTTAGGATGAATATCGTGCTCGTATTTAATATAAATTCGAACGATAAATGTATATGTCGACAAATAAGAAGAAAAAAGTCTTGCAAAACAACAATTTCTATTCTGTACATGGATTCATGTGCTTACAGCACCGTGAGAAATAAACTGGAATATGGTCAGGGTGGTACAACCAGTAGATTTCGTTATCAATAACTAATATTCCTCCTGCCTTCAATCTATTGAATCATATGGATACATATGCACTTATATACATGGGTGGAAGCCAACATGGTTTTACAATGAAATATTATTAGACAGCATCATTCACTTAACTTGATAATGATGTTATGATACATGGGCTTGTAATTCCATTGTAGCCAATGCTAGTGATATGGAACCAAACTCTCACAGACGTTTCAGTTGGGTAAGTTATTCCAACTATCATTCTTTTTTGATGGTGGTGTTTGAATTGTCATACAAACGACTATATGCAAAGTCTATACTTCGATACCATTACATGCAAAACCATGTTGAAAAGCGAACATTTCCTCAAAGTCCAACCGTTCCTCTTTCGTCAAACACTATTTATTTGTATTTATTGGAATTTAACAAAGAATGGATGTGAGCGCCTCTAGAATCACAATCATCAGATTAAGTCCTCCTCACTTAGATAAATACTTATGTTAACGTTACTGTCTACAGTCATCATCACAGGACTGATTTAAATCATCGTCAATGACCAATAGAAATGATAAATGCATACTCTTGGACAATTTTATTCGGGAACAATTTAATGGGGGACTTGCACAATACCACCGCAAGACAAAAACAATTTCAGATGTATATTTTGATGTATCCCCTCCTCCCGCCCCACTACAGGCTGCGAAGAAACACATGACAGTTCGCATCTGAATAATATTTCACCAGGTAAGTAACAAACCTCTTTGAGAAGTAGTTAGGAAGTTACAGTCGGACAATAAGGTACTATTAATGTTGATGATAAAGGGTCATAATATTATAGAAACAGGTAAAAAAAACTAACAGTGTATACCTACATGATACTAAGCAATGGCTACGAATAGTTCAAACTTCTACGTCAATTATTTAGGTAGATTCTAGCCCGGACCAGGAAGTAGTATATTGGCAGATGTTGAGGATAATCATCGAAACGGGGAAAAAACTAACAATGCATATCTACAATATACTTAGCAACTTCCATGAAGTTGTCGATCAAATGGTAGCCGATATATCGCCCGGACAAGAGTTGCTGTTTGGTAGGATAGAAGGATAAAGTGATTTCAATATGCCCCCTCTCTATTTAAGAGGACAGGGGGAGTAGTATATAAACGGCATTACGAGTCAACTTGACCTACTTTTTTGTTCCCCCGGTGGAGGATTGTGGCGGAACTTGGAGGTCACGGGAGGGTCACGTGATCAAGGCATGTCTAGACTTGTTCTGGGTTGTACAGTTCTGCCATACGGAGGATGGGTACTAGTATTTCGCTGACGTCCTAGTAATAAGGCCGAACAAACTGGCCCCGCAGGGGCCAGTAGTTTGGCCTATATTGGTGAAAACACAACAACAACAACAACAACAAGACAACCATACCGTTCGCATCACTTTTTCGTTTGGGGGCGGAGCTAGACGTTCAGGAGTTGCTAAGGTCTGGAGGCCGCCATTGCTCCCATGGAGGATTTCGGCACACCTCGGCTGTTCCCGACAAAAATAAAACTGTAACTTCTACAATTTACTCTCCCTGGTAGTTTGTCTTTGAAAATTTTCAACAGCAAAAACGTATTCTGTGCTCCAACGAAACGCTGGGTCTTCTCGTGCAGTTGAGCAGACGTTACACGCGGGCATTTGCAACAACAACAACAACAACACGTGCGACTTGCAACACAGCGGAGATTTCCTCGGGGGATGATCCCAAGAATAAAGATGTTTCTTTGTACCGGTATTTCATACTACTCGGCTGTTTTTGTCGTTTCGTGTGTCATATACTATAGACTTTCTCGTAATCACATCTTCAGCCCAGTTGAGCTTAAACTTTAGAACTATTTTGATCAAACTTTCTGGGGAAAATCACGCTGTCCCTTTCATTCATGTTTTCCGCTTGAGCGGTCGAGCTGAGGCTCCCGATGTGGGGTTTATGTTGACGCGATTTTTCACACAGTTACTATTTTGTTATTTCCATCGAATATTGCAAGATTAATATGGATATGTATCGGTAACATATATATATCTGAAATATTGCAACTGACAGCTATAAAATGACAGAATTGGGGATAATTCACGCTGAAAAAAAATGTCCTATTCTCTAAATAATAAGAAAAATCAGGCCTACCAGTTTAGTGGCTGTGTTTACTGTTATGCTCATTAAGACTAGACATTTTTTATCATCACCATCCACCAAATTAAAAAAAAAAAAAAAATCATCTGACTATATGTACCGACAATCCCCCACTTGCACAACATTCAGGTTAATCCTTTGACAAAGAGCTCAGCTGTGCAGATGGCACCGGCAGGTGCACTGGGACACAGTTCGCTTCCATCTGTCTTTAGCCTAGAAAATATTTTTAATTGATGATAACTGGACTATTTTTCGATCTGAAGTTGCCAAAATCTTCATAAATCATGCAAGCATGATGGCCCTTTTATGGAATACAATGCAAGATAATTTGATGAATAGCCTATGTATCATATTTACTCCAGTGATCAATAGTTAAACCCCTGCCCCATGTTACAGAGACAGAGAAGAGAGTCAATGAATGAACCACTATGTGAAAGCAAATGCGGGCACTATCGGTGCAGCTCATTGTTAAAGGATTGACTTGAATTTTGTGCAAGTCATGGAATAGATCTCAGCATGGAAAGTCATCTGAGTCCACAAGATGACGTAATCCATGACTACTGACCTTAATTTAGTAGTATATAAAACAAATTATATCAACGAAACAACAGTTAGCTTTTTTCACAGCATGTATTTGGTACAATCTCCGTAAACTCAGATATTGCGAATTTGTAACTACATTTGTTAGCCAATCAGGTGGCTAGCTTGGTGAAACAATTTCAAAATCACGCCCACAGTAATTACACATGGTAGCATGGAGTCTAATATATAAAAATTATCCTGAAACAGTATCCATATATGGCATCATTTCCACAGTTTGTGTGGTCAATCGTAAAGATCAAAGAGTTTACTCCCGTCGAAAAGTCTGACTATGTTAGGAGGAAGAAAATATCAAAGGATTGTGCTGTGCGATTATGTTAATCTCCATGAACTAAATGTCAATCATGTCAGAGAGAAACGGTCAAAATTATCGTGACTGGCTTATTATGGGATCTCGTAGAGTATCGGCAAACATTTCGCAAGAAGTTTTCATAGCGTTACGTCTGGATGGTATTCCCCTGATTTACCATATTGGTTTACCACGATTGATATTTGTTTTCAATATTTTCCCTTTACATTTCTTAATTTTCATAATTTATTGACTATGTAAATAT
Source organism: Hanleya hanleyi (assembly GCA_036873755.1). Taxonomy (NCBI): domain Eukaryota; kingdom Metazoa; phylum Mollusca; class Polyplacophora; order Lepidopleurida; family Hanleyidae; genus Hanleya; species Hanleya hanleyi. The sequence goes on from JAVTVY010034316.1 coordinate 51,819, forward strand.
TCGTATAGGCCTACCAACAAATATTCTTCAAGCCAAGCAACTGTGTTTTTTTTAAATCTGTTGTCATGATCGCCATGGTGGTGGTAAGCAAGTGATCCGAATGGTCAATATACACAGAATGTAAATTGTTGCTTTGATGATTGGCCGAAAAATAGTCGTATTTCTCATGAACCATTCCCATGTGTACTACATGGCTATCTAGGATAGAGATACACACCTTTAAGTTCCCCGCCAGTGAAAACATTGTGTCCAGAGCGGTATGGTACCATAGTGGTGACTATATCTTCACCGTAACGGTACCATTGCGGTATCGGAGTAGACATACAACCATCGACAACCATTCTGGTACCGATATCATATGGTACCGTTATGGTGAAGATGTAGTCACATATCGCACTGGTCACAATGTTTCCTCTGATGGGTAACTTATATGTGTACCCCTGGTTTCAGCGAGGATGGGTACACAGAAGAAATGATTGGTATCATTTAGTTTATCAGAATTTACTTAGACACATGGATTATTTAAAAAAAAACATCTGTGAGATTTGTTGAACGAACACCATTTTTTGATGATATGAAGGTACATGGTCGACAAAACAATTCATCCGTCAGCCAAATTATGATAATTAATGTTCGTACAACAATCCATCAAGCTCTCTTAGAAGTAAAAGTGAAAGTATATCCTCCAGTCCTCTCTTATTGTTGCAATTATCCTTCTTATTCCTGTGCTATGAATGCGAGTGAAAGTATCCTTCAGCCCTCTTATACTGCTGCAATTGAAAGTATGTCAGTCCCCCTTATTGTAAATGTAAGTGAAATTATCATATTTCAGTGGGAATTGTATTGTTTTGATTGACTAATTAATTACCCTGTCTTGCCTAATACAAGGCTGTTCCGAAGTCACACTTGACCAGTTGGCATATAGACTGAAGGGTTCTTGTGTAACACGGACAGACAGTACCTGTGAACCGATAGAGTATGCAGTGGAAATGTTATCCAACCTTGATTATGCCTTTCTTACTTTTGCCTTGCTGATTATGTATATTCATGAAAAGGCAGAGGAAAAAGGCTTTTCAATACCACCATGACCACCCTGTATTCCCATGCATCGACTGGTATATAACTTATAGTATCCTTCAGTCCTCTCATATTGTTAATGCAAGTGAAAGTATATCCTTCTGTCTTATCATATTGTTAAAGCAAGTGAAAGTATCCTTCAGTTGTCTCATTAATTGCCATTGCAGAATAAAGTATGCTTTAGTCCTCTTGTTATTCATGTGAGCGAGTGCCCCTCGCTGGCTCTCATGTTTGTTCTAATTGCTTGTTTGTATTGTGGGCACGACTTCCATGTATCTAATACAATAAATATCGCATATCATTATCATACCACACTATAACATGATATGTAATAAATCAAATTTAAAGTGGGCCTATCGTAAAGTATACGGTATGTTCGGCCTACTTTAAATTTTATTTATTTCATATTAAACATAATCTATAGGTGTTGTACCATGTTAATAGATCAGTCTAGCATCTGTACCACCCTAGGGTCGAGTGTTTATTGTCCCGTGTATCTCCGCAGAAAATCAACAAACAAAATGACGGCTCCAGGATGATGTGGGGACGCCCTTCCCACATCACGGCGTCGTAGCGCCATCTGCACACATTGACGCAAGGGAGACAACTCGTGTGGCCTAAGTGTATGGACATAGCCGTGTTGGAGCTAGGGGAGCCACAAATGGTCCAATGGTATCGAGTGAGGTATCAAAGTGAAGCATTCGTGAAGGGGCATCTAATGGGCTGGGTGTGGGGTTGAACTATCGGCATTCTGCGCATGCGCGGTGGCCCAAGGGTATGGAAATAGCCGTGTTGGAGCTAGGGGAGCCACAAATGGTCCAATGGTATCGAGTGAGGTATCAAAGTGAAGCATTCGTGAAGGGGCATCTAATGGGCTGGGTGTGGGTTTGAACTATCGGCATTCTGCGCATGCGCGATGGCCCAAGGGTATGGAAATAGCCGTGTTGGAGCTAGGGGAGCCACAAATGGTCCAATGGGATCGAGTGAGGTATGAAAGTGAAGCATTCGTGAAGGGGCATCTAATGGGCTGGGTATGGGGTTGAACTATCGGCATTCTGCGCATGCGCGGTGGCCCAAGGGTATGGAAATAGCCGTGTTGGAGCTAGGGGAGCCACAAATGGTCCAATGGGATCGAGTGAGGTATCAAAGTGAAGCATTCGTGAAGGGGCGTCTGATGGGTTGGGTGTGGGGTTGAACTATCGGCATTCTGCGCATGCGCGGTGGCCCAAGGGTATGGAAATAACCGTGTTGGAGCTAGGTGAGTCCCTAGTGGGCCGATGGGGTCGAGTGAGGTATCAACGTGAAGCATTCGTGAAGGGGCATCTGATGGACTGGGCGTGGGGTTGAAATATCGACATTCTGCGCATGCGCGGTGGCCCAAGTGTATGGAAATAGATGTTTTGAGAGCTAGGGGAGCCACTAATAGTCCAGTGGGGTCATATGAGGTATCCATGTGAAGCATTCGTGAGGGGGCATCTCATGGACTGGGTGTGGGGTTGAAATATCGGCATTCTGCGCATGCGCTGTGGCCCAAGGGTATGGAAATAGACGTTTTGGTATCTAGGGGAGCCCCCTAATGGACCGATGGAGTTGTATGAGGTATCCATGTGAAGCATTCGTGAAGGGGCATCTGATGGGTTGGGTGTGCGGTAGGAATATCATTCTGCGCATGCGCAGACGCAATGCGGAGCTCTCGTCCAATCAGAAGCCAGTATTTCAAATCCGTCACAGAGTTCTCAGCCAATCAGAAGCGAGTATTTTGACCCGGTGCATTATGGGACATATCCAAGATGGCGGCACGTATGTTCAAGATGGCGGCACATCCGGTGTCGAAAACTGGCCATTTCGTCGTGATGTGGTCACCTAGTGTCGAAAACTGGACCTTGTATGGGTCCTGCTAGACGTTTTGACGCCATGATATAGACCGGAGAGAGAGAAAAAACAACAACAACAAGGATGACACATGAGGGAACAACAACAACAACAAGTTTTTTTTCATATAGTTTATTTTCCCCTCCATCATAACATACCCACGCTGGGGGAGCCGCGTTGGGTATGTTTACAATTCAAGAAAGACTCTTGTCCAATCAGAGACCGCCATTTGCATCTGTCCTATTCGTTCCTGTCCGTTAGAGTTCCTTCTTCGGTCATGTTCATTCTGAACCGTTTATTCTAATCATCGTCGGCCAGGCCTGGATATTCTTCGGGCAGCATGTCCTGAAACAGTTGTTTGCGCATTCTGATCGCATTTTCCAGGGCCTCGGTGGGTGGTAAACCCATATCCTCTTCCAAGTGACGCTTGGTCTTCATGATGGACCTGTGCGTGGGGTCCCTTTCATTTCAAGCGGTAGTAAGGTATACTGTTCATAGATCGCCATGGCTGTTTTCCTGATGCGGGGGCGCATTTGGGTGTACGTCTGTTGTAAATTATCCTCTCCGGCGTCCTCGACCGCTTCAGCGTGAGTATTGATAGCTGCTGTCACAATACGATCCCAGAAGGTAGGTTCTGCCTCACTTTCCTGGGATGAAGGCTGATTCTCTGAGGTCAAGCTGTCCATATCAGTAGATAGACTGTCAGCCATCTTGGATTCGATATCAGTCGATGCACTCTCATCAATCTCTGTATCAGTATCTGCCTCAACGGGCTCCTCGGCGTCTTCAGTCCCATGTATATTTTTCTGGTGTCGCATCATATCGTAATGTCTGGTGAACGTGCGTTCACACTCAGAACAAGTATAAGCCATGTTGACGGTTGAACGTCGACTGTGCGTGTTTTGGGAATACGCTCGCTTTTATAGACAGTAACGCCCATCAACGCTTAGCTCAACGCTTCAACGCCCTGGTGAATTAGCACAGAAGCTCTGATTTCATGGAATTTATTCATCGAAATGCAGTGACGCCCGTCAACGCCCGTCGTTACGCCTTAACGCTCGTCTCAACGCTCTAAGACACTTTCTTAATGTTTTAACGTTGTTTAATGATGCGTTCGAACAAATGTTTCTTTTGTGCTATTGCTCTGACATACGCCGCTTTCCAGTTCATGCCCGAGGTTTTCAACATCGACGCTGTTCTTTCAATTTCCATATGGACTGGGTCCTTATCCAACAATTTCATATGGGTCAGTAAGTCGACATACTGCTGACGTAAAGCCCGTCGTAGTCTGGGTGCCAATCTGTTATGGGCTAAAATTGCAGCTTCCTCTTTCGAATACCCTTTGCGTTGAAACTTGTTTCCTGTGGCCTCCAACATCCCGCCCATCTCGGCGTCCATACTTTCTTTGAACAAATCCTTCCATAGCCTCGAGTTCACATTATGTTCTTCAACCTCGGGTTGGGCCTTCACGGTTGGGTGATATTCCAGGACTGATGGTATGAAGCGGGCCCGCTGTATGGGAGTGGGCTTCTGCTGCTGCTCTGCCAGGAGTGCACTCGGCGGATGGTGTAGGGGTATATGCCGTTGTGGTGATTCCTCGCCGGGTAACAGGTGGGTCGTCAGCCGACGATCTTCGGGGGTATGGGCTTTTAAGTCTACGAACAGGTAGCCGTACGGACGAATTGTCGCTTCTTGAAACGCCCGCATAAAATGGTCAATGTTCTGAGGATAAATTCGACTACCAAACACACGGATTTGTGCTCTATCAATGGGATTGGAGAACAACACAATGTATTGGCAGTTCAAGGCAATATCTCTGGACGCCTTCCCTTGAGGAAAGAGATTCTGAGTCAAATAGATGACGGACAGATTTCGATGATGGGACCCTTTGGTGAATAGGTCGGCGATTTTCGAATTGTCCTTGGCCGCACTCATCAGATCATCGAGCACTACCACGTTGGTCTACTCGGAATCGAAGTAATAGGGTTCGTCTATGTCGTGAGGAATTCCTGGAACAAAGCTCACATTCTGTAGTCGTGCAGTTTCGTAGGCGGGCTGCCATTGGCTATAACACCAAACAACACGTGTCGGAGCTGGGGTTGCCACACCTTCCTCTAAGAACTTCATCACCCGAGACGCCTTTCCACACCCCGTAGGGCCGCTCACCGCGGTGGAAACCTTTACACCGCGCGCGCCGGGGTCAAAGGTCAGTTCCGGTCACGTGAACGGAAGCGGAAGTGACCTCCGGAGCTCCGGAGCTCCGAGTTCTCTTGTAGCAACGCCCGTCAACGCCCGGTGGTGGCGTCGGAGCTCCGGAGCTCCGAGTTCCATGAGCTCCGGAGCTCTAAGAGCTCCGCGAGCTCGGAGCTCTTGCATATAACACACATGCATCTGTGAAAGTTTCATTATACGCCTGGTGTCCGTGGAGATGAGAGCCATGGTTTACGCATGTCACTTGTGTTCGAAGTCATTTTCCACGCCATTTAATCTACGTAGACATATACAGAGAAGCCATCTCAAGGAACGGAGTCCCGATAACGTGCAAATTCAAAGTACGCGCGAGGAACGATCAACACCTACGTCACACACGACAGTATTAGAGCACCCTTATACGATGACGGTGAGCGGCCCTACGGGGTGTGGAAAGACGTCCTGGGTGATGAAGTTCTTAGAGGAAGGTGTGGCAACCCCAGCTCCGACACGTGTTGTTTGGTGTTATAGCCAATGGCAGCCCGCCTACGAAACTGCACGACTACAGAATGTGAGCTTTGTTCCAGGAATTCCTCACGACATAGACGAACCCTATTACTTCGATTCCGAGCAGACCAACGTGGTAGTGCTCGATGATCTGATGAGTGCGGCCAAGGACAATTCGAAAATCGCCGACCTATTCACCAAAGGGTCCCATCATCGAAATCTGTCCGTCATCTATTTGACTCAGAATCTCTTTCCTCAAGGGAAGGCGTCCAGAGATATTGCCTTGAACTGCCAATACTTTGTGTTGTTCTCCAATCCCATTGATAGAGCACAAATCCGTGTGTTTGGTAGTCGAATTTATCCTCAGAACATTGACCATTTTATGCGGGCGTTTCAAGAAGCGACAATTCGTCCGTACGGCTACCTGTTCGTAGATTTAAAAACCCATACCCCCGAAGATCGTCGGCTGACGACCCACCTGTTACCCGGCGAGGAATCACCACAACGGCATATACCCCTACACCATCCGCCGAGTGCACTCCTGGCAGAGCAGCAGCAGAAGCCCACCCCCATACAGCGGGCCCGCTTCATACCATCAGTCCTGGAATATCACCCAACCGTGAAGGCCCAACCCGAGGTTGAAGAACATAATGTGAACTCGAGGCTATGGAAGGATTTGTTCAAAGAAAGTATGGACGCCGAGATGGGCGGGATGTTGGAGGCCACAGGAAACAAGTTTCAACGCAAAGGGTATTCGAAAGAGGAAGCTGCAATTTTAGCCCATAACAGATTGGCACCCAGACTACGACGGGCTTTACGTCAGCAGTATGTCGACTTACTGACCCATATGAAATTGTTGGATAAGGACCCAGTCCATATGGAAATTGAAAGAACAGCGTCGATGTTGAAAACCTCGGGCATGAACTGGAAAGCGGCGTATGTCAGAGCAATAGCACAAAAGAAACATTTGTTCGAACGCATCATTAAACAACGTTAAAGCATTAAGAAAGTGTGTTAAAGCGTTGAGACGAGCGTTAAGGCGTAACGACGGGCGTTGACGGGCGTCACTGCATTTCGATGAATTGGTGTCAATTCCATGAAATCAGAGCTTCTGAGCTAATTCACCAGGGCGTTGAAGCGTTGAGCTAAGCGTTGATGGGCGTTACTGTCTATAAAAGCGAGCGTATTCCCAAAACACGCACAGTCGACGTTCAACCGTCAACATGGCTTATACTTGTTCTGAGTGTGAACGCACGTTCACCAGACATTACGATATGATGCGACACCAGAAAAATATACATGGGATTGAAGACGCCGAGGAGCCCGTTGAGGCAGATACTGATACAGAGATTGATGAGAGTGCATCGACTGATACCGAATCCAAGATGGCTGACAGTCTATCTACTGATATGGAGAGCTTGACCTCAGAGAATCAGCCTTCATCCCAGGAAAGTGAGGCAGAACCTACCTTCTGGGATCGTATTGTGACAGCAGCTATCAATACTCACGCTGAAGCGATCGAGGACGCCGGAGAGGATAATTTACAACAGACGTACACCCAAATGCGCCCCCGCATCAGGAAAACAGCCATGGCGATCTATGAACAGTATACCTTACTACCGCTTGAAATGAAAGGGGACCCCACGCACAGGTCCATCATGAAGACCAAGCGTCACTTGGAAGAGGATATGGGTTTACCACCCACCGAGGCCCTGGAAAATGCGATCAGAATGCGCAAACAACTGTTTCAGGACATGCTGCCCGAAGAATATCCAGGCCTGGCCGACGATGATTAGAATAAACGGTTCAGAATGAACATGACCGAAGAAGGAACTCTCTGAAATGGCGACTTCTGATTGGACAAGAATACATCTAACGGACAGGAACGAATAGGACAGATGCAAATGGCGGTCTCTGATTGGACAAGAGTCTTTCTTGAATTGTAAACATACCCAACGCGGCTCCCCCAGCGTGGGTATGTTATGATGGAGGGGAAAATAAACTATATGAAAAAAAACTTGTTGTTGTTGTTGTTCCCTCATGTGTCATCCTTGTTGTTGTTGTTTTCTCTCTCTCTCTCTCTCCGGTCTATATCATGGCGTCAAAACGTCTAGCAGGACCCATACAAGGACCAGTTTTCGACACTAGGTGACCACATCCCGACGAAATGGCCAGTTTTCGACACCGGATGTGCTGCCATCTTGAACATACGTGCCGCCATCTTGGATATGGCCCATAATGCACCGGGTCAAAATACTCGCTTCTGATTGGCTGAGAGCTCTGTGACGGATTTGAAATACTCGCTTCTGATTGGACGAGAGCTCCGCATTGCGTCTGCGCATGCGCAGAATGATATTCCTACCGCACATCTCGACCCCAAATACCTTCATGTACTTCCCGAAAATGTCCACTTTCGCTACTACTCGTACCGATGACGTCACCGATGACGTCACAGATGACGCGACATCCCTCAAATCGGAATGTACACCCCGAGAACTACAAGATGACACCTTCGAGGACGCATTCGAACCGTGAATAGCCCATCTCGATCCCAAATACCTTCATGTACTGCCCGAAAATGTCCACTTTCGCTACTACTCGTACCGATGACGTCACCGATGACGTCACAGATGACGCGAACATCCCTCAAATCGGAATGTACACCCCGAGAACTACAAGATGACACCTTCCAGGACGCATTCGAACCGTGAATAGCCCATCTCGACCCCAAATACTTTCATGTACTGCCCGAAAATGTCCACTTTCGCTACTACTCGTACCGATGACGTCACCGATGACGTCACAGATGACGCGAACATCCCTCAAATCGGAATGTACACCCCGACAACTACAAGATGACACCTTCCAGGACGCATTCGAACCGTGATTAGCCCATCTCGACCCCAAATACCTTCCTTCACTGCCCCAAAATGGCCGCTTTACTTACTACAACCAACTGCGCATGCGCAGATTAACGCGACATGCATTCAAAAACACACCATTCTGACTCTACCCCACACAAGCTTCACTTTGACACCTCACACGACCCATTCGAACCGTGATTAGCTCATCTCTAACCCAAACACACCCCTACATAGCACCCAAAATGCCTGTTTTCTATACTACGGCCAGACTGCACATGCGCAGACTATTGAACACGGACGAAACATTAGTGTAGTCAAGTGCTCCTCCACGAGAGCTTCAAAATAAGACCTAACTCGACCCCATTGGACCATTAGGGACTCACCTAGACTCCAACATGTCCACCCCGTATGAGCCTATACACCCATAGCCATGCAGTATAGGCCTATGGGCCTACCCAGGCCTCGGTGACTTTTTTCAAAAATTTCACCGATTCGCTCCGCAACACTTCCTATCGTGTTCTAAATGACGAGACGAGTAAAACGAGACCCCACAACCCTACCGCAAATGTATAGAAGTGGGTTTCCCAGTAGGATAAACATTGAACCTATACCCCAGTATGGGTCTATATGGGGCTCGGTGACTTTTTTCAAAAATTTCACCGATTCGCACGGGGACACTTCCTATCATGTTCTAAATGACGAGACGAGTAAAACGAGACCCCACAACCCTACCGCAAATGTATAGAAGTACGTTTCCCAGGGGGACAAACATTGATCCTATACCCTCAGTATGGGACTATATGGGGTTCGGTGACTTTTTTCAAAAATTTCACCGATTCGCACGGGGACACTTCCTATCATGTTCTAAATGACGAGACGAGTAAAACGAGACCCCACAACCCTACCGCAAATGTATAGAAGTACGTTTCCCAGGATGGTCCTATACCTCCCATACCCCATATAGGCATTTTCCCGTAATTTAGGATAAAGTCCGTATTCCGTATTTTTTCAGGAAAATTTTTACATACACCCACCCTGGAACTAGGGGGAGATAACTCTATTGATAGACAAGCCCCGTTAAGCCCGGCGACCTATATACCCCTCATACCCCATATAGGCATTTTCCCAGGTTTTTCGATAAAGTCCGTGTTCCGTATTTTTTTTTTCAGGAAAAATTTTACATGCACCCACCCAGCCATCAAATACCCCTTCACGAATGCTTCACTTTGATACCTCACTCGACCCCATCGGTCCATTAGTGGCTCCCCTAGCTCTCAAAACGTCTATTTCCATACCCTTTGGCCACCGCGCATGCGCAGAATGCCGATATTTCAACCCCACACCCAGCCCATCAGATGCCCCTTCACGAATGCTTCACATTGATACCTCACTCAACTCCATCGGACCATTAGTGGCTGCCCTAGACCCCAAAACGTCTAGCGGGACCCATACCGGGTCCAGTTTTCGACACTAGATGACCACATCCCGACAAAATGACCAGTTTTCGACACCAGGCGTGCCACCATCTTGAACATAGGTGCCGCCATCTTGAACCAGAAGGCAGACGCCGCCATCTTGGATATGTCCCATAATGCACCGGGTCAAAATACTCGCTTCTGATTGGCTGAGGGCAGCGCCCCACACAACCGGAAGTGAGCGCCCCACAAACAATAGGCAATTTAGCCTTTTACTACTACTCACATACCAAGAATCTAACGAGTCATGATATGTGTTGTGTCTCAGGTACGCTTTTATTGTACCTGTTCATGTGGCAACTTGGATGACATGACCACACGGCCCCTAGCACCGGCATAAGCGGTATTAGATACAAATCTAGAGAGCTATGATGAAAATGCTCTGACAACTCGTATATTGGTAATTGGTGAGTTGTGTCGCTGTGACAATTCGTACACTGGGTATTGGTGAGCTGTATCGTCGTCAGATGAAAATGACGGCATTTGACACAAAATACTAGTGTGTAAGGTCCGATGTGAACCCAGCATCAACTTCCCACAATGCCAACATATATCAAAGACCAAAAGGTCTGTACAGGGAGCGAGCCTCGGGGACTAAACGTCCAGATGCCTTGACATTCCCCTACTATTATAACGACATATACGGAGCATCGATATAAAAATTCACAAACGATTTCAAAACATGTAAATTCATGCATATATCAGCTGCTTGTACCATATACACTGTAGCTAACACTGAAGTATCACAATTTATATTAAATACAATGCGAAATACAAAACTCCGCTGTGCAGAGAATTTGGCACTGTACATAGGCCTACCGTGTCGTCGGTGTAAATTATTTGACTTTTGTGGCTGATACATTCATGATATTAAAATCATATAATTGTTAAATTACCTATTTTAATATCTCGACACCATGTATACTTTAAAGATCTTTCTTTCAAAGAGAGACGTGAACATGAGTATATATAAATAAGAACGTTACTTGGTATTCTCTCAAACTCAATGGGGAACGTTGTCAATCGCGATTTATCAGCAAAAAACACTGAAACAAAAAGCAATGCAATAATCCATCTCAGCTAAATAATACCACATTATTATGTCACAATTTTGATTAGCTCTAAGTATATTAAATAATGCGAAATACCAAAATAACCAGGTTTGAACGCCAGTGGACGCGAAAGCTGGTGGCGCAGTGGGGTGATAAAGAACTTCTTCACCTGTATCTAAACAGTCTCAAACTGTCCTTTTTTTTTAATCGGAAGTGTTCTGGTCACATCTGAATACTGGTATCTGAAACGATTCGCGAGACACGAGCCATTTGTTTCTTATGGTCTTGCTTTTATATTTGCCATGCCTTGACAAACCATGGCCTGGTAAACATCCGGTCTTTCTGCCTCTGATTCCGGATTTCCGATTTCTGGTTAATTGAATCCGGTTCTTTAGCAATGAATTTATTTCGTTATGTTATGGAAGTCTTGCTAAACATCTTCAAGTCTATCAGTCATTTTCCTTCGTCTGTCAGGAGACGCACTCAGTCGATACATTGCTACGGACGATAACGACCTGAACCACGGCTGCAATGTTCCGGATGTGTGGACTCCAGTCTACGATGCCCCGGGTATTTTTACTTTCTCAGAGGGCTACGATGTCCCGGATGTGCTGACTCTGCCACTGAAGTTTGATCTCAATAATACTGTAGAGGAGAAGTGACGGTATCAGTACTCCAGCCAATACGTACACCTTAGTCTCCACGCAGAGGTAGTGACTGTAACCAAATGCAACTGCACATCCAGTTGAAAGAAACATGCGATGAGTGGCAAAAGCGGCTTCTTGTCGATCCATGAATAACACCCCAAATAAAGCTGAAAAGAGAATAGAAAAAACAATACTTCAGATATTGGGATATAAGGAATTTGGATAGACGTTGATCGCCTATTTTATCTCCAGAGTTCGGATGAGTTTATTTGGTCCAAAAGACACTAAAATGTCAATTATTTCATGATAAAATTGCTCTGAAAATATATTAGTTTAGCATGCGAGCATTATTTAGCTAAAGAATTAAGAAAGGAAACTGGTATCTTCATAACCCAGAACCGGAACCCTCTCGGAGGGGGGGGGGGGGCAAGATTCGTAATGTATGGAGGGCGAATGTTAAATAGCTTCTTGATTATGATTGTAGTTTGCACATTCACAGACAGAAAAGAATGACACGTTATTTTGGTAATATAGCAAAGCCAATATGTCCTTTATGATTACGAACGTTGTTAACAATGGACACAAACATGGCAAGTGGGCATAGCATGAATTGGTCCCCTGTTATATCTTATCCCCAGATTGAACATTTGTCTTCATGAAATAAGAAGGACTACTCTCATGATATATCCCAAGACAGTGAACTGATAAGGTCAGACATATATAGGTATAAACCTGTCCTGATATCCAGACTGGATCTCCCACTGGCGAAAATATCTCCCCCTTTTGATTTACAGGCTGGAGACTTCAATCAAGTGCCAAACGATGAATTTCACGACAACTTTGACAGACCATTGAACTTGTTGAGCCAATTTGAGTAATTACCAGTGTAGAATATGATGTGCATATGTTGAACCCCAAATGGATCAGGTGTTTCTGACCAAGTCATTGATCGATACGAGATATACAATTCCCAGACTACACAGCCAGAAAAATGGTGAGACTTATCACCCTAAAATGGTGATGACAGCATCACCCAAAATAGGTGTTGAGTTAGAGCCATTACCCGTTTCCACCATCACCTTAAAGGGTGATCAGCAATAAGTGCAAATGTTCATGTCATCGCCCTAAAAGGGTAATGGCTATCACCCTAAAAGGGTGATGACCTGGGCCATTGCCTTAAAAGGGTGACGACATTGACCATCACCCTTTTTCATCACCTTTAAAGGATGATGAACAGGCATCATCACCATGAAAAGGTAATGGGCCATCACCCTTTTTCTGGCTGTGTATACCAGTCCATCTGCGCACATATGTATTGTACGGCTTCTATGAAAACCAGTTGTACTGATAGTTTGACCGTGTTTAAATAAAGATTATTATTATTATTATAACTATCTCTGGTCTGTAGCGTACCAGAAGTATCTCATTGTAATAGCGTGCTCCAGGAACGTTATATTAATTGTTTTATCAACCTATCAATAATGGGAGAGTAATAAATGCTCTCAGAACAACGTGACATTTGCATAGGCAAACATCACTTGATAATGAGCCACATAACTTAATGATAATGAACCTTAAGGAAGCGGTACTCCGAAACCCTATTCGGCTTTGTTGTTGGAGATTAAAGGTGACCAGCATTTCTTTCGTTGAATCGTTGATCAATCGAAATATTCATTACGAATACTGCTGCTTGATTTCAGTCAATGCTTGATAAAGTAACTCAACATAATTTGATTGATGCCCATCGAGAATTAAATCTGCCCAGCACAGTCAAAACAGAGCAATAGCCCAAAGACATAGACAAATAGACGGATAAGTACAAGTCTAAGTACGATATGGGTTATCGTACATGTATGTTTAGGAGAAATTTAGTTGAAAATAGCCGTCTGTTCTCCTGTAGTAAACAGCGGCTGGCTGTACCAGCCCCTCTACAATATTGCAATATATATCCGGGCATTGCCCTGAAGCTCCTATGTATCAACAGAAATGTATCGATCAAAAACGCTGTGTTCGGGAAGTATGCCGTCTGCATGGGGGGAACAATATTTCATAGCAAATTGACACGATCTTGGAATCGCATTCATCGTAGCTGGACACTCTAGCATACGTGATCTTTTGTTCTGTATCTTACTCGCTTCCCATATAGACAAATTAGTAAAAGAGATATTTTCAATTAAGCATAACCATCGAATTTCTCAGGCCATTGGGAGAAGCGTTGATCCTCACACCATCAAATAACTGTATTACTCAGTTGAATCTCCGACACGGAGTCACCAAATCACAATTTACTTACTAGCGTCAATAAATATCATTCCACTTGCATGCGGACCATTAGCATTAACTTTATTACTTATCTGCGTATCCTAACTACGGATTATAACGAATCAAAGGAACTAAACCTCGCAGTAAACCGTCCGATTTCTTTAATTTCAGCTGCGTAGAATTCCATAACCATCGCGTATGAGTGTACTGTACATCAATCCGAAGCCAGAAAAGCATATTTTAGCCATTTACTAGTATATTATTCCATATCAAGCCTGTGAGACATTGCATTAGGAAAACGCCAACATATTGCCGCTCAGTCTACATAGGATTTCACAGCTCCTCTCTTCCTTGCCTCACCCAACCTACACATGTACCTGACATTAAAGAACTAAATAGCATCCTGTTAAATTCACATGGAACGGGAGAGATGATAAATAATAAAGAGGGTTGTATTGGAAGTGGCAAAACATGGTAGCTGAATACTATGATGAAATATGTAACCTAGGACCAGAGTATATGAAAGTAATAATACGTAATATTGATAATCCTTTCTGGAAAGATACATGTGTATTCGATAATACGTTAAAGTTAAACGTACTGTACATTTATTTAATGAACCGATATGGTTCAATAGTCATTTTAAGAATTCCAAATTATTCATAGAAAACTGGTACAAACTTGGAATAAAAAAATGTAAGAGAACTTAATAACGGAGAAGGTAAAATAAAGAACTTTAATGAATTGAAATGAATATATGGAATGAAAGGGACCTGCTTAGATTATAACATATTGATTAAATCTATACCGCAGTAATGAAAAATGAACCGGGAAGTAAATTATTCTCGAATCAACCCGTCATCCCCGTATCAGCCAATGTTTAGAAATATTGGTAAGGCAAGCGAAGGGATGTAGGAGAGACAATGACAATTTAGATAACGCAACGCATATTCCCGTCTCAGCTTGTGCCAAATGAAAAATTTATTTAAATAAGGAAGGACAAATATTCTGGGAAGATGCATACACATGTACCGTACGGTGCACATGTGCTACAAAATTTTAAGACTTACAACTCCTGCACCGTATACTCTGTATTCTTTTTGCACAAAATCGGTAAAGCCGAAAACGATCTTTTGTGCTTTGTGTGGAAAAGCCACTTGAACAATAAAACACTTATTTATAGAATGCGAAATGGTTGCCAAGCTGTGAACGGATATGGAAATTTGGTGTAAAGATGTAGCAAAATCAACAAGCAGAGTAACTGCAGAGAAAATAGCAATAGACTGGGGAAGGGGCAAACCGTAATGAATACACTTATGCTGTTAACAAAATATTACATATATATACAACAAAATTGAGAAAATCTCAGCTAAACATCAGAGCATTCTTACGTTTCTTGAACAGCCATTACAAGGCGGGCAAATATGCTGTAATTTTAGACAACCGAACAAAAAAATTCGATAGAAATTGGATATTGTTTCACCACTTTTTAAATAACATGCAGCGGTTAAGGACACTCCAATTTTAGGACCTGTAAAATTTATGTAAAGCAATGGATGTAACAAAGACCCAAGATAGAGTGCGACACGTCTCGTTGGATTTAGCGAATTTGCATTTTCTAGGTCAGAGGGTTTTGTGTGCGTTTACGTATTCGTTGAATGCTTGTGTATATGTATGGGTAGAAGCACGCGTTTACGTAAGTACTGATTTATACAGATGGTTCTAAAGATGGTGATAGAGTAGCGTGTGCTACTATCTTTATTTCCGAAACTATAACCTGTCGACTTCCAGGTAAAAGTTCGATTTTTACTGCCGAAGCCAAAGCTCCATTGTTAGATTTATAAGGTATTGGGTCTACTATAGGAGAAAAATATGTCATATTCTCAGATTCACTGTCATGCCTTCAAGCGATTGAGAGTGGAACTTCAACTCATTCCACCATTTTGAACATTCCACAATTATATGACCGTAGATTTCATCAGCAGATTAATGTTGTGTTCTGGTGGCTGCCTAGCCACGCTGGCATTAAAGAAAATACTGAAGCTGATGAAATGGCTATAGCAGCCGTAGATGCTGAGGTTCATCCTGTTGGAATCCCATACAGCGATTTCAGCCCCTCTATATCTGTGTCTATGTGAGAAAGCTGTTTCAATCTTTATGGGATGCTGTAGATAATAACAATCTTCGTCAGTTTAAAAAAATTGTAGGATACATGTATATTCATCTGAGTAGCCAGAATCGCTTCGATCAAGCCATGATCAGGCGATGTAGAATCGGCCATACTCGATTAACTCGCGAACATTTACTCAGAAAGGAACCAGCCCCAAGGTGTATTCCATGCCACGAATATCTCACAGTGAAACATATTCCGATCGACTGAATAGATTTTAAGATTGTAAGAGATTCTTTTTACCAAGCAGCTACTTTAGAAGATCATTAATATTTACTAATTTATCACGCAGTTTTTTGCAGAAAAATTGCATAAATGAAAAATTCGAAAAATCCGACCGAAAATATACCAAAAAATGTTTGTTATCGTTTACGTTTTCTGCTAGAGCTTGACCCAAGATTATAGTGTGGTGAGGTTCAGCACCCTAGCTCAATGGGTTAGAAAAATAGTTGGCGGGGGGGGGGGGGGCGAAATGGTCCCTCTCCAGGCCTGGACAGGTCCCAAAAAGCTCTGGCCAGATAGGGTTAATTCTCTCTCTCTCTCCTTATGTAAGTACTGTGATGTGAATGTAAATGTAAACCTAATCGTTGTTTGTACATATGTGGCATCAAAATTGAATAAAAAATATTGAAAAAAAAAGATTGCACGGCTTTCTCTCACGCTTACTCTACTATAAGAGGGAAGATTGCAATTTTGACATTGTTAACCGTATCTGATCTTGGCTTTTTGGGGCCTGTCCAGGCCTGGGGGAGGGGGGGGGGGGGGCAATTTTAGCCCCCGCTAAATAGTTGTCTTAATCCTTGAGCTAGGAACCTGAAACTTACGATGCCACTATACCCTTGGGGGCCATAATGCCACGTGAAGCCTGGAAGGGTTAACTACCCATTTATGGATGGCAATATTCCAGAAGGACCTGCATACGGCCTATACATATCACACCTGGTAGCATATGCTAGATCATGTGCAGACTGTGACTATTTTAATGAACGCCAAAGAATATTATTTCACAAACTTGTCAAACAGGGTTACACTACCGAACCTCCATTCAAATTTTCTCAAATTCTGTGATGAATATCGTACACTGAACCGCTGGGACAGGTGAACAGTTTAAACAGAAATGGGCATTTTTTCTAATTTTTTCGAAATTTAGCACACACAGTAACACAGCGGGAGAAAGCCAGGATTTTCAAACAATAGCAGTAAATAGCTATTAATTACATGATCACATTTAGGATAAACATCATGGCTATTACATGTGGGTGAAAGATGCAGGTTAAATATGTATATAGGATAAAGCACAATTTGTATATATGATGAAGCACAATAAAAAAAATATATATCGTACACTGAGGGCAAAATATGATAGAAGCGTGCAAGATCTCTGACGCTACATTTCGTAACTTGTGTCCAGGGACCGTTTGAATGTAATGCGTTTTACATTTACATGGTGTACAAATAAACAGGCCCAATCAAAGCGTGACTGAGATACATAATCTGAAAAACGACTTGGAAATTCATTTGGATGAAGAATAATGTTCAGTGATTAGGATTTTATGAAAAGAACATCACCATGTCTTGCAGGCATCATTGAAAACGGTTGACCATTTATCTATTGAAGGAAACCATCTTATGTTTTGTATAATTATGATTTTTGTCATGCACATTTGGAATTGGTGCTAACTGTCATGCGAAATAGGTCTGTCGATTATTGATGCGGAAATTCGTTTATGAACCACGACAGAATACTGAATGTCAGATCCGACGCTTACTACGGAACTAATTTTCGTGTTCGTGTTCCGTGTTCGAAAATTGATCAGCTGATATTGCAGTGCGGCCTAAGTAACTACATTTTACATTTAGCTCTAAAGAGTAACCAGATCATCTCTTTTGCGAGGTGATAGGGGGGTGGCATATGTTCATTAACTCCAACGTAACATAAGGGAAATGACCATCGGATTCAGAGCAACCTAAAGGAATTTAAATATCTTTAGGGACGTTACAGCTTCACTTCATATTTATTGACTGATTTAGGTGAACCATGTAAAAAAATGTTGTCGGGCTGAATGTTCCTCATCCGTATAACAGATAAAGCCTTAGATTCATCACTCAGAGTATATTGTATCCGCTTTGGCTGTGTTGACATAATATTACGAAATAGGACGTGGTAGCCAAATAGAACCAGTTACTGCAAAATGTTTGGTATATTAACATCTTACAAACTTTTTATACGATGAATGTGCTTATTACACTCTGTTCTTAAGACCCCTAGCCATGAATTAAGCATAGTTTAGATGCAATACACAACATAGCGCCAGAGATCTTGAACACTACGATAATCGTAGTTTTGTTATTATACGTTGCTCTCTTGGGGTGTTACTTTCAAGATTGTAAATGCTAATGCTGTTATATTGGATTACGAGCGCGGAAATTCTTTAATAGAGGACGGCTGAATATTGAATGACACACTAGACGCTTGTATTGTAAGTGTCTCTCTTGTCGTATAGTAGTAAGCTTCATTCTATATTTATAGGGTATACAGGTCTAATATTATATTCCATTTGGACTCCGAAGAATGCAATAAAGGTAGATATGTATCCTTCACCCATTCACATACATAGCTATTATCCAAAGCATGAAGATCACATATACAGCGCATGGTGAATGAGACAGAATTGGCTTTTCTTTTTAATAATGTCTGCATATAGTCATATTCATAAGAGAAGAGGTATACCTCTGTCAAAAAGATTGCACAATTAGTAGCCATTCGAATGTGTATGCTGTTGTAGCGTTGCCAAATCTCAAATAGAAATTTTTAATAACATGGAATAAAATACTGGAAGACATTTTCTAAACTGTTGAATATATTTTCATGTTAGTACCTCCTCCTGCCCCCCGACCTCCCAGTGAACTTTTTTCGAGGACCATGGATGAATTCAAAATCAGGGTGTACCAAAAAGGTTTCGTTTTTGCCGTTTTTTAATATATACGTGACCAACGTTAACAGATCCACAGCATCATTATGTGGTATATATTCCGAAATAAGACTATCGAGTTACCGTTTTAAAACAACACAGTTACAGGCTCGTGGCATTCTCAGGTCAAGTATGATGCTGTCACAATGACGAAGCTCTTTGCTGGATATAATGCAGTAAGGCATAACAAGCCTTAATGTAGTTCCTCCTAAATTCTGAGCTATCACGATCTAACAAATACAGAAGCCGGAAATGCCAATGAGCTTGCTATAAATTTGCTTCTACGTAACACACGAGAACTGTCCTGTCAGGAAACACAGGATTTATGTTCCAGATAATGTCATCGGAAGAAGATTGTGTATCCAAATGGAACTGGATACCAGCTGTACGATATTAATCTCTCACATAGCTGATCGAATCAACACTCATCTGACGGGTTATACCTGTGCTTCAAGTGCTCAGTGTAGAGTGTCGTACGAAAAAAACTCTTTCGATTATAAAGGTAGAATTTATTTGTGGACGAGGGATGAGTACTGAATGTCGGATATAAGGACTAAGCAGATCCATGAGGTACAATTTTGTGTCATATATTGCAATATTCAAGTCCAACTGATATTACGTCCGTAAGGGTAGCACGTCAGATATATCTGGATGTCTGTTTTCTCGATTTATTCTGGCTTTCTTATCGGAAAACATACCTCAGATCTGACATTCAGTTGCCAGCCGTCTTGTCATTTTTCATGTACAAGACGATATTAACCCCAAACTCGGAACAGAAAGTGTTCTAATATTTCAGAACTGGTATCAGTATATTAGCTATTGCATATTAACTTAATTGATTAATTTTCTCTCATTATCACAATTAATATCCGAGGAAAAAAAAGATAGATAATCATAGATGACTTGTGTGAGCGGTCAACTCCTGATGTCCCATTGTTATATTGGCCCTGCACGATAACACAGCAGTAATTATGCTTACATAACGACTCACAATGCAGCTCAGTCTGATTAAATCCAGATTGCATTTAATACACATGTATTTCATTTCATATTTCATATTTCAATTCATATTGGACCCAGTCACGGGAAATACACAAGATTTAGAATTTAGAATTGCATTGCCGCAACGAAATATATCACCGACCAATAACCTTTACCAATGGTATAAATAAAGTAGGAGATAAATTTGTTCTGTATTTGTCCAAAAACTATCCCGACTAGTTTGCGTAAGAAAGAGTGATATGATTTCAACATTCAATTGAGTTTAATTGAGTTTAATACAGACAACCCGACGTGGGAATATTTCGCACCGCGTGGATTGGTTGATTGGTATTTTTGCCTAGAGCCTACTGGAAATTTAAATCCAAGCCATCCAGCCAGTCACATTATATCGGAACCTTCCGCTTTAATATTGAGCATATTCGAGAATTGGCGTGGGTGCTGCCTCAAATACAGATAGGACGACCTCGAGATATGAAAAGTGTCCGATCCACCTCCGCCTGTGTGGATCACAGTGCGTTTGTTTTACGTCCGTCCTTTCACAGTCTTTTTTATCGATGATTCTACATGCGGAGATAATTCGACCGCTCATTGTGAAATACATTTTAGTTATCTTGTTTAATGAAACCATCATGATGAGAAATTCAATTCGACTTATCAATACTTTGTTTCCTTTAGACAATTAGTGGGTGTGTAAGGAATTGGTCACACTGAGAGAAAAAGAGGATTCACCATGATGTACGAAGGGGTATCTAGACGCTGGAGACTCCTGGTTCTCGGGTATATTCTCACAGGTTTCAGAACGATTCCCCAGAGGAATCACTATGATGCCGGAAAGGTTATCTGGAAGTTAGATACCCCTGGTTCTCGACAAGATACCCCAGGGATTCGTCACGATTCCCCAGTTTCTCCATACGGTTCCAATGATCACCCCACCAGGTGGCTGTGAGATCTTCGGCGCATGCGTGTGATTTTGGTATTACATCAACCCGTCTGCTGTTTAAGTGACTACCATGGGTCGTCTTTGTTCACTACAATCCACATCAATCTTAAGTTTCTTCATGCCATCGATGTGATATTTCACACTAGTTACATTTATCGTCACCCCAAGAATGGTTTTGCAAAGCTTTTGTTCCAAATGTGATACGGTATCGCTCAAGTTCTTGAATGAACGCGATGATGTACAAGGATGAATCATCAATGTGAAGGACAACACAGGTTGTTACTATCCACACATGTACATTGTGCTTAAATTCTTGTGAGAATTTCTCAATTTATAAGAATAATATTTGCCAAATTGATCGAAGTCATTATAAGTCAGACTAAGAGAATTCCTATCAATGCTGCGAACAGGAGTGGACAGTAGCAAACCATCGTTGTTGTTGTTATTCACATTCATAATTTATCCATAACACCGAGGGAAATGGAGAATCCGGCAATGAATTCTCCCTCTTCCTCACGATAACCCAATGCATCCAGAGGATTCTCCTTATGATCCATCCCCCTATGGCATCTTGTTGATTCACTTGGGGTCTCGTGGGAGGTACCGTTGCTGGATTCTCCTTCAAGCATCACTACGATTCCCCTTTTTCTCTCAGTGCACTTCCAACAATTTTGAATCTGTCACCGGTTTAACCAGTCCAAAGGAGGAAGATACAAGTTCAATTTTTTAAGTCTTTGGTATGACTCGACCCAGGGTCGAACCTGGGACCTGCCGCTTGCTAGGCGAGCGCTCTACCCCAGGGCCACCACAGTACGACATTAGACAATAAGACAAGGGGAGACTCAAGCCTCATACATGAGCTGCACGAAATTTTGTTCAGGATTTCCTCTAGGTATAGCTCTTGTGGAATGTTCCTTCCAAAACAATACTTCATTAAACCAACCCAAAGATGTACATGTAAGACAATTGTTCCCAAAACAAGTTCATACATTTTGGTAAGGAAACATGCAATTATGCATGTATGTCTTTGGCAATAGGATATGGACTCTATCTAGAATCTCTCAGGGAATTAGATGAATTGCAGAAAAACTAATCCTACCAAAGGAATTATACATACTACAATCATACTGAGCTACCAATATCGAGCTATTATGGCGATATCGAATGCGAGTATGTTTTCATCTAGACACATTTATATGTTATCATCATTTCACCATTGATGGTATCGTTAGTATATAATATTCTTGAATAACCTGGATGCGTTTGACTCTTACGTCATTCTACGTATCTTCCATGAAAAGGACTGCTGGAAGATCTGTTTTAAGAAGGGTAACAAACTGCTGAAAAACAATAGTAATACTACTCGATCAGCGGATAGCTATAGCTTAGGATCACATTTCTATTTCATACTGTACATATATTATAGTAGATAATCTTTATGGATGAGGGCTGGCTACTCTGTCGAATCTGAAACTTGACGATTCAGATGGTGGAAGCTTCGTGTCAAAAACGCCATTACGATGATATATTAGACTGTGTTGATGATAAATGAAACTACTGCCACATGGTAAACTGGCTGTTTCCTGTACACCTTCCTCTCGGACAAGCCGTTCAGTGATCCATGTCTGTGAATAATAATTGCTACTCAACTATTGCGACAACTGGATCGACCGTGGCATCGATTGCTTACTGTACAGGGAAGAGCGCTAAACGATAAACACGCGACGACCACGCACAAATAACCCCGGAGAAATAGGATACAGGTAGCTAATAACATAGTTTGTATAGTTTGACGTCACAGACGTAATTCCAAACCAAATATCGCATATGTGATATATATATGTCTGTTTTCAAGTTCCATTAACTATAATCATTACTCATGTAGAGAAGTGGGAGTAAATAAATCGTCAATAACCAGTCGTACAATATCCTCTTCCAATTCCATTTTCCCAGGTCATCAAAAGCATCTCCTCAAGCGAATACATCCATAAGTACTTCAGCGGAAGTCACCGAGGAACTAGCTATGAGTACAATGATTACCTTGATTATCCCTGATAATTAAGTCATCAACTAGGAATACGAAACGTTTTGAAACGTTAGGAAAATGGAGCCTTTTCATCCCTATATCCAGAAGGGGTGGATTTGGGGAATTCGGGTGAAGTTGAGGAACTATTCTTGTGGATCGTCTTCAAGGCATTTATAAGGATCCTTATTGGCTGGAATGGAATACGGATGAATGGTCTATCTTTTTCCACTTTGGAACGGCTATATTACGTATAAATTGTTCTGTTGTGACATATATATATTTTGTTTTCTTTTATTCTATTTTTAGGAAATCCAGCCTGCTTTAGAAAGTTCTATAAATCACCATATTATAGCTCCATTGGCGCATGGAAGTGAACGCGATCTATACTCTCCACTTAACTTCCATTCCTTGAATATGTATTTTGTATCCAGATTATCGCTATAATTGAGGAATGAGGAATTGTTTCGATTTGACACATAGAGCTTGTATGTTCGATATTCAATAGGAAACGACTGTTCATAAGTCTTGCGTAATATTTTAAATCTTCCTGTTCATCATTATAATACCGTTTGTCTGAAGAACCCATGGACTCCATGTCTAAAAATACATATGTTATCTCTATCCGGCCTGATCGACTTCGTGTGTACAGCAGTCTGGGGACCTCCTAAATGTTTCTACTTCTCGGGAAAGGGAGTGAAAACTTCCCAATTCTCTATCAGTAAATGAAAAACGAATTCCAGATGACTGCCCTGATGACGTCACCGTGATGTCATATTTTGAAATGTAGTCTTAAATCGACTTTTCGGTCAGATTTTTCGAATTTTTGTTCAAAATATTTTCTGCGTCACAACAAAAAATTTGTTAAGCACATTTATGAGTAAAATAGGCAACAATTTTGAAGAAAAACAACGAAAACCCATCTTTTCAGTCATACCCTCATAACCGCCACCAGAATTTACCCATGATCCTCTGTTCCGAGGAGTATACAGATAGGCTCAAATTGATGCCAGTATGATGTGTCGGAAATCGTGACGAAAGTTTGATAGGGTACTAAGACGCCCTTCCCCCCAACCTGGTAGGGTTAATAAACAGATATACTACATTGAAGGAGTTGAAAATTTTTAATGACGACAAGCATGCTTTCCTGTAGGTCTAATTTTCTAAAGTTCTGTTCCAAAACGCTAAGATAAGCAAGATGTGATTATACTGTGACACGGAGTTTCTTCATCCTTACTTTCCCTTGTTTGGAAATAGCCACATTTTTAACGCAACGCCCATCAGCATCATATTGTCAAAAATCTATGAAACGAAAGCTCTTGATTATATGTGAGGAGATGATTGTTTTCGGAACAGATTCCGCATTACTGTTTGGAATTAGCAGAATGAATATATGTGGCCTTCTTGGACAAAGTCCTACTAAAACAATTAGTTTATCGTTTCCTACTTACTGTAAGTCTGGGTCTGCCAGATTGCATCACATAGTCCAAGACATCCGGAAACGACAAAGAAGTTGGGAAGGTCCCAGGGTCTAGGCCTCCATAACCAGAGCACCATGAGCAGGCCGGTATTGAATACAGCTCCAGCTGTGATGATTGCCATCCTCTTGATGTGTTTGGAGATGTAACCGATGGTTATAGAGCTCAGAGCACTGATCGCCCCGAATGTCATGAATATCGGCCCAATACTGTTCACTCCTAATGTACAGTTGATGTAGAACTGAAAAGATAGTAAAAATAAGACATAAATGTTATTTCAATATAACACCACATCTTAAAGGAGATATATATGATATGTTCCTCCTGTGTTTTATTTCACCGTGGTATTCAAATGAACAGGTACAATCGAAGCGTGACAGAGATTCATTGTACTCTGGAAAATGACCGTGCTAAGGATTTTACGAAAAGAACGTGATGAAGAATTGTAATCATCGAAAGCTGTTGACAACTTCACTCTTGAAAGAAACAATTTATCTTTTCATTCTATTTATGATTATTTGGAATTGATACTAACTATACGTCGAACGAAAAGGATTTTCCCATTATTTCAGCGTATGTCTCCAAATAAAAACTCAGTTAATTCAGGAAAAAAAACATTTCACGTGAAATAATTTAATTGTATGGATTTTTTTTAAAGAAACGGTAAAACAATAACTGATAAAATCAAATATACAGATACGCCCTCATGACCGATGATTCGACTTTACTCATGATGATATATACATGTAGCTAGGATTATCGCTGATATATACATGTAGCTAGGATTATCGATGATATATACATGTAGCTAGGATTATCGATGATATATACATGTAGCTAGGATTATCGATGATATATACATGTAGCTAGGATTATCAATGATATATACATGTAGCTAGGATTATCGATGATATATACATGTAGCTAGGATTATCGCTGATATATACATGTAGCTAGGATTATCGATGATATATACATGTAGCTAGGATTATCGATGATATATACATGTAGCTAGGATTATCGCTGATATATACATGTAGCTAGGATTATCGATGATATATACATGTAGCTAGGATTATCGATGATATATACATGTAGCTAGGATTATCGATGATATATACATGTAGCTAGGATTATCGATGATATATACATGTAGCTAGGATTATCGCACGCAAATAGGCTACAATGGATATATCACCACAGCTTTTAACTTTCTTTCTTCTAGGGCTATAGGGGAGAGCTCACTGCACTGGATGGGGGGGGGAGGGGAGAGGGGGAGAGGAGCAGATATCCACCCAATCCAGATAGGCGAGATATGGTTATTAAGAAGGGAACAACAGGGGTCAATTTGTGATTTGCTGCAGGATTTAGGTGAGATTCGGCAGACGCCATATGGGACGTAGGCTAATGTTCACAGGGTTTGGACAAAACAACGTTTTCCATATCAATCAGAACACCAGAACTCAGCTAATGGAACACGTGACCTACAGTTTAGAAAGGAGCTAATAATGCCTCCCGCCGTATGAGGACGTAATTGAGAGGAATGAGTCAGGACATAAGATTGATTAATAGTTGATATTACGAGAGGAGGTCATGGACTTGTTGAGCAGATGGATGCAAAGACGAACAATTGAATATGAAAACAGGCCATACATTGTGATTCAAAGAGACGACTGCATAAGAATATGATTGAGCGAACTGGTCAGAAAAGAGGGTGTGGTTGAGGGGAGGGATAGAGGTAAGAGGATTGAATCTCGAAAATTTAAGAGAAATCGAAGGCGTTTAGTATAGGCAATACGTTTCAGCGCAAATGGTACAAATACACGAAGGCCAATATACAGCAATGAACAAGCGATGCTGGAGGAAGAAACACAACAGATATACGACCTGGAGTGAGCGTATTGGTGAAGAACCAGTTATTACCTGTTAAAAATCTCAAACTTGTATATACAAAAATTGAAGTATTGATGGTAAAATTTAAAGGATGGTCCCGAAATAATGGAGAGTGTTAGGAAAGAATGCAGTTGATATGATTTGTTACTGTGGTATAGTATAGTATAGCGTAGTATAGTATAGCTTTATTCTTTATAGTGGTAGGTACATGGTCCAAAATTACACAAGAATTCAAGGTTATAATATTTACCCAGCCCTAACTGGGCTTATCAACCACTACAAACATTAAAATATTCCCGAATGCCACGTGGTTCAAGGTGAAAATAATTTTTCACGCCTTTTACAATACGCTGACTTTATGAAATGACACATTTTCTCATATAATGTTCAAAGAGAAAAGCCATCTTGTCACCACAGGTAATATTTACATCCCAGTTAACTCCCCTTACCACTTGTCTTTCAATCTCGTACAATTTACAAACAAGTATAAAGTGTTTTTCATCTTCCATCTGTCCACTATCACAAACTTCACATATCCTTTTATCTAGACTCTCTCTCCTCTGTATCTACCCACTTCCACTCTCAGGGGCAAGACACTACAGCGTAGCTGGGCGCACAGTGACCTCTCAAATTTTGTCAGATTAAACAAGAGATACTTCTCTGTTTTATATTCGGACTTAAATTCAATGTATGTTCTTAATTTAGGTTTCTTCAGGACAGTTTGGGACCAACGATCAGCGTCTTGCATCGCCAAAACATTTTGTACATAATTAATATCACACGATACAGTTTCCTCAAATATATGTACCATATCCAATTGAGTAAGAACTTTTTTAACATAGGTACTCCAGTCACCTTGTTGATCAATATCCCAGAGGAATATCTGATTGCTAACCTGGAGTTATTCATTACAATTAACCGGTTTCATAATCGTATTATTTCAACATTTCTTACAGACTTTACTGATGGCCATCCAAAATCACCATAGATTGCATCCAGTGGCGTCAATTTATGTACACCGAGATAATATCTTTGTGCTCGGTTAACAATATTATTACCACACGCGGATTCTGTACGTTAACTTCTTCAATATCAGCTAAAACATCCCTATTATATTTCCGCTTTGTTTGCCTTAATTTCTTATCAAACAGTTTGGATGCTATTCGGTAATCATTATACAGTTTTCGATAGTTAAACCCGTTTCTACTACACTTTAGGTAAGCCTTTTCACTTTCATGCATGACTTTCCACAGTCTCGACAGTTCGTCTGTCCAGTAAGGTTTTGCTTTATTATATTTTTTTCTCGAACATTTGCTAGATTCACCTATTGGATGCAAATAAGTTTTCATTTCATCCGTCAAAATGCTCGTCAATTCATCATACTTGCCATCAATAGATTCTTGTGTCTGTCGAGTATGTTCAATGCGATCTATAAACTGAGTGACACTTAATCTCAAAGCTGGCGAAGACATGAAATCTTCAGGCATGTGACGTGTCTTATACCTATTAGATCTGTATTCATTCAATGGTTCTCGTAAGTCAGTGTTACTTTTTTCGTTGGTACTGGAACTAAAATCTTCGCTTATTTCACACGGCCCGTCTACTTTAACAGTGAGAGTCAAGATCGAATGATCGGGCGCTTTACATCTTTCAGATAACAAGTCTTGTAACAAAGCGTGACT
The DNA here is from genome assembly GCA_036873755.1 of Hanleya hanleyi. Lineage (NCBI taxonomy): Eukaryota > Metazoa > Mollusca > Polyplacophora > Lepidopleurida > Hanleyidae > Hanleya > Hanleya hanleyi. The sequence goes on from JAVTVY010034316.1 coordinate 79,925, forward strand.
GAGATACATCTCTTTTTTTAGATGACGACTCTATAACGAATATTATGGATTAAGAATACTGATCAGCGATACGGATTTGATATTTTTGGAACATCATGATGTCTTGCCGGCATCATTGAAAACTGTTGACCGCTTCTCTCTTGCAGGAAACAAGCCTATGTTTATGTATACTATGATTGTCTATTTGAATTTGGTGCTAATACTGTTATATGGAAAATGGAATAGGTCTTTGGATTATGGACGCGGATATTCTCTAATGGACGACGGCTGGATTATGAATGACGGACTAGACGCTTGTAATTGTAGTTGTAGCTCCCAATAATACTTGAAGGGGGAGGTAATAAACCTTTCTCTGTAACTCTAGAACAGGGAAACCGAGCTGACACTTCATACCGCATTGTAGATGGCGGCCAGAATTTTAGCTTAGAATAATATTATTGAAAATTCAATATTTATTTCCTAACTAATCTTGAATGAGTTCCCAAAATTGGTTAGAAAAGGTCGTGTCTACAGCCGTAGTACATCTTTCCACATCTTATAGAGTCTTCCCCAAAGATATTGTGTGGACATTTTAAGTTTTTTAGACCCGAGCATATATTTAGGAAAACTATCCCTCCCCAAGAGACAGAGGTTAAGATGTACCTCAAACTTCCTCAAGTCAGGAAAAGTCATATACGGTTAAAGGGATATGAACACGATGTTAAGTACGGAAGGTCGGATCTGATTCTTGTATGTCATGGGTTGATCCTTAGGTAAGGTACGGTGCCAAAAAACACGTTGAATGATCTAACTAGATGATATTTTCATATGGAATACATTAATGACAGCGCCCACACCAGCAATGCACATGCCTCAAATTGCACAGCAATTGGACCGGTCTTTGAAATAAAACAGCCTACCGCGATTTTTCTGGTGTAGAACTCCCTCCCTATACATACACACGCACACACATTCCCTTTTCCGTAGCCCAGTTGACGGAGAGTCTCGCCTAAGCTAATTATCGCGGTCATGTATAAATTGAGTTAAAGCCTACAAAGAAGACAGTTCATTCCGGGGGAGAGCTGAGACTCTTACTCTGATTCCCTGCGTTGAAAGATTTGTGAACATAATATTATGTGTGCACTACAAACCAGTGAGACTGACTGCACTGGGTAAATGGAATTAAGTTCTCGGCCTGACTCCATGAGAACAAGGATATAAAATAATGATCAGAGACAAGTGTACGAGGGAATCATGAATAGTGACACTCATTGGGTGAATTAGGAAGTATACGACGGCGTGGGAGATTATTCCCTAATGTGACCAGTATACAAGGATATAGTGATTGTAAGATGTTATTGATGCAGTCTACAATAAGTATGTCACCACATCTGAACACACGTCATTAAATTGTATGTGCCACAATCATTATCGAGCATAAGATGTGGTCGTCCAAGGACCCATCCCCACTGAAAACGAATTGAACACCTGTCCTTTGCTCATATTCTGTTCTTCTTTCCTTCATATTTGAGACGATACATTTTGCTATCACACATGTGAGATTGACGTCGTACAAGTAGGACCGCCTATTAGTTGTATGAATAATTTAAAGACTGGGCATGTTTTGGATTCATCATTCTCACGGAAATTAGATCTTAAGTGAGGCTACAAGTTTTTCGATATTTATTCATTTACAACGAATGTCTCATTTCCTGTTCCTGCATCTGTTCTCATCCCGATTAACGTTTTCGCGGAATGCCGGCCGTTTTCAGCCTTACTGATGACCAAATTCCATGTGCTGAGGAAATCATAGCCCAAGCTGAGAAGAAGCTCTTCCAATGCTCGGAATTATGAAAGCTATATATACAAATCTTGGATAAAAGTAATTTCAGACAGATCTTTTGATATATCCAGCTCTTGATTTATTTATAGAGAATCAGCTAAAGCCTCTGATATCCACCATATTGTCAGCCAACATGCCTATATCCCGGGCACATCGGGGAATTCTGCCATCCGATACGGAATCACTAGCTTAGATAGGCACCCAAACCAAACATCGAACTGCAGCGAGACAATTCTTGTTCGATATTAATAAACAGATTCTGAGAATAAATGCAGGCTCTTTATAGAAGGTAAAACTGAGAAAGACCAAAGACTGATAGGATGATGGAGACAGATAGCGCATTAAGATTGAGATGATGGAGATTAGAGCCCCTAGAAAGGGTGATGCTGCAGTTCGGCTTTTGCGGACATCTTGAATGATAGAAATGTTAAGCTTCCCACAATCTCCTTATATTCAGTAATGATGGCGAAAACTCGGGGGACAAATTGGGATATATTTGGAATCTTATAATTAGAGAAGGCCACTAAGAAAAATGAAGACAGAATAAGGGAACGAATATAATCATGTAAATTTGGTATGATATATCCGGAGTGTGGTAAGAATGGACGAGATAAAGATGATGACTAGGAGTATACCAACCATGAATATATGTGTGCAAAGACGATCAGACAAATTCGCATTATAGGACAAACGAAATATATGACCGAATGACATCAAAATAACTAAAGGCGGAAGAGTCCGAAGAGTTCAACGATGTCGATTTATAATCAGCACGAGGATATGAATCATTCCCTGATTGTGGAATACCCGGTAGGATACAGTAAAATAAGAATGACGACTCTCCGGCATTATCTAAGGATGAACTGGTCATTACACGAAAGTTTGGGAGTGTATGTTAATCGTAAATGATGCCAGTGCGTGGAATGTAAATACTGATACAGCAATTGGCAGAATTGGTTAACGCGATATGTAACGAGCATGTCAGGATAATTAAACACACTGCAGGGTTGGTATCACAATGTATATACCATTAGCAGACAATAATTTGACGCCATTTACCAGCGCATAGACAATACCAATAAGTCGAAGAGAGTGAATGAACCGAGAGATCGCACATTGTTTACTCTATACTCTTCTTTCCGCCCGATGTGAAATGTCAGATTTTGTTCTGTTGTGTCATTGAGTATAAAGAGGTTAACGCTGAAACTCAAGATAAGCACCATAAATATTTAATCTGTAGGTTACAGATTGAGTCAGATCGGGAGATAACGTACCCCAGGAAATTAGTGCAAACCTTCTGCTACAAATGTTTCAACGTGATTTAAAATGAAAGCATTTTCACTTTCCTATGCTAATGCATCTGCCGCCTGTAAACACCAATTATGGTTATCCTTGTCCATCTGCCGCCTGTAAACACCAATTATGGTTATCCTTGTCCATCTGCCGCCTGTAAACACCAATTATGGTTATCCTTGTCCATCTGCCGCCTGTAAACACCAATTATGGTTATCCTTGTCCATCTGCCGCCTGTAAACACCAATTATGGTTATCGTTGTCCATCTGCCGCCTGTAAACACCAATTATGGTTATCCTTGTCCATCTGCCGCCTGTAAACACCAATTATGGTTATCCTTGTCCATCTGCCGCCTGTAAACACCAATTATGGTTATCCTTGTCCATCTGCCGCCTGTAAACACCAATTATGGTTATCCTTGTCCATCTGCCGCCTGTAAACACCAATTATGGTTATCGTTGTCCATCTGCCGCCTGTAAACACCAATTATGGTTATCCTTGTCCATCTGCCGCCTGTAAACACCAATTATGGTTATCCTTGTCCATCTGCCGCCTGTAAACACCAATTATGGTTATCGTTGTCCATCTGCCGCCTGTAAACACCAATTATGGTTATCCTTGTCCATCTGCCGCCTGTAAACACCAATTATGGTTATCCTTGTCCATCTGCCGCCTGTAAACACCAATTATGGTTATCCTTGTCCATCTGCCGCCTGTAAACACCAATTATGGTTATCCTTGTCCATCTGCCGCCTGTAAACACCAATTATGGTTATCCTTGTCCATCTGCCGCCTGTAAACACCAATTATGGTTATCCTTGTCCATCTGCCGCCTGTAAACACCAATTATGGTTATCGTTGTCCATCTGCCGCCTGTAAACACCAATTATGGTTATCGTTGTCCAACTGCCGCCTGTAAACACCAATTATGGTTATCGTTGTCCAACTGATTTTATCGTAACATTAGTCGAATAGCTCTTCAATTCACAGACTAATGTTCAACTGTTGTCCATATGAACAAAAATTTATAATTGTAGCTGATTTAAATTTCAACTGTACCTAATTCTTGTATTGAGTTATAAACGGCACACTTCCTAGCTTCGAGTTAATATACATATGAGCGACCATATCCTAGGGTGGAATGTACTGAAATTTCTTGGAGGCTTCCTGTGAAAGGATCAACATTAGGTGTCCCTGTCAGACGCCGCTTTAAACTTTGGACCTATTCATATTTCATATATCAAAGTAATTCTGTTTCTCAGAAATATTTTCAGGCCAAAACATTGAACTGTCGGAAAACAAATTTCTCTAACTGACCTGCATTCAGCAACAACATCAACGCCGACATGTGGGCTGATTTTCGCCAGAATACACCAATTTTTCGTGATGGCTGAGGTATCTACTACGCAAATGAGATGATTATATTCACTATGACTTTGTCAAGTGACTCCAGGGAGTCACTGAAACTCCAAGGAGTCACGGTATCATTGAAAACTCTTGACCCTCTCCGTCTTGCAGGAAATTAGCATAGTTTTATGTATACTTTGATTTATCCTTTGTAATTGTATTATATGAATTAGGTCTTTGGATTATGGACGTGGAAATTCTTTAAGTTAACGGACGACGGCTGAATATCGAATGACGGCCCAGACGCTTGTATCCACGAGCTTCCAAAAATGACCATCGCCAGCTCGATTTTTGTATCATCTGGCATCTGTCACTGTGACAAATATGGCGCCCAAATGATAACCTCGTTCCCATGTGCATGACCTCATCTCCAATTCTCCACTAATTTTCTCTAAATTCATTTATTCTTATTTTCGATCAATCTTCAGGCTGAATTTGTATCAACACAATCTAATTAAATGGCATTTTCAATTTTAGGATGAAGTTCTGGGGAGAATTCCAGTCTATGACCTCTACAACACTGGGATTCTCCCTTGTTTTCTGTACAATACTGTGCCGACCAACCCTACCACAACAAACAAATCACGTTTTGTTCACGCGAGATTGACGATCCTAATTATGAATATGATTAATATCGAGAATACACGTAGATATCAATGACAGGGATATTTCTATGCAACCGCAGCAGCGAAGCATTTTCTTATATTAGGGCACCAAAGACTCATCTCCGACGAGCAGCTTAACCACATGCATGTGGAGCCGCAGCAAACCTGGAATGCGATACGAAAATACTAATCTAGATTGACTCTCAAATCAAACAGCGAGTCCGAATGGACTGAGGAATGCCTTCAACGCTGGAACAATCCGCGCTGTGTGTGTATGTCGAACACTCTCAAATCAAGATTAGATGGAATTGAGGCTAAGATGTCAGTTCCTGCCAGCGAAATGGAGCAGAAAATGAGAAAGCTCATTACCGGCAAAGTGAGTTCGGTGAAAAACTCCACGCCTTGTATTCCCGATCAATTTAATACAAATAATACTCGTACTCTGTATTGATGAAGACTCAGCGGATCTTGTGACAAAATTGGGATATTCTATCACAAGGTAAAACCACAGGAGTTCATTGAGGAAATAAAAACAGATATGCAGTACATTAAAAGGAAGATATATATCCTTCCAGAAGCTATGGATCTGATTTGCCTACAACTGGAGAGCTTTGAAGAAGAATTCTTAGTGTTCTTAGTCTTCTTAGGATTTGTCATGAAGTCGTTTGAAATGGAAGGAACATCTCCGATGATTGGGAATCTTTCGAATCGCACTAATTCAACTCTTTCTAAATTTGACTCCCGCACGGAGAAAACTAATTTCATCCGTACGTTATTTCTAAAGAGGCTTTCAAGACAAATATATATTCGAAAATTGACCGATTTTAATCGGCGTTAATATTGGGCGTCCATCTAAGGGAAATATAGCATCACGGATTGGTACCAAATCGCCGAACTACAACTGTCTATCAGTCCGTAATGTTTTCCGAGCGTGGTGCTTATCTTTGACCTATGAACCAATACCTACGTGGGTTTGTGCAGCATTTCTGTTTCAAATTGGCATGGGAACTGAAGCTCGCAAACAACATAATAAACCAAAAGTATTTAGGTGTTTCCCATGAGTGCAATTTGAAGCAGGATCTGCTCCTGCTCGTTCATTGAATAGTAGATAGGCAATGCTGAACAATGTATTTGCGTCCCCCAACAAATCAAATTCCCCTTGATCCAGACTGAACCTCAAACTTCTAATTTGGCCGATATCAATTTCTACAGTAATAGGAGGGGAAAAAACCGATAAATTATGGCAACGGTCATATAAAGGTTATATCATGACAGCATGGCACATGGGGAGCAACTATATCTAACGGATGGTTGACCGTTCCTGGTCGAATAACGACCTGATACAATAAAATGAATAAATCTGATACGATTGGTTTTAAAGGTCTAATCAGCGCTATTCCGAAAAGACGCAACTATGACGCTGCCATTTCTCTACTCAGCACCAAATGAGGGGGTGCAGACATCTGCACGGCAAGAGTTTGTTTAGCAAGTCTTCAAACAGTGAGCATGCATGGATTCGAGTAGCTCAGTTTAGGTATTTCGCTCAACAAGAATAAAATCTACATACTTCGAATACTGAAAGCCATAGTGATTCCAGCAGGAGAGAAGTATCAGAGGATAGTCAGGCTATCAAACTGACAGGAGGTAAAGAAGCGCAGAGGATTCTGGAATGCCGCTGACAGAGGGCGGCAAATTCTACAAACATGTTCTTCATCAGCCGGAGATATCATGTGCTTGTAGCGAACATGTGTGGTTTGATCTGAGAGTACACATGTACCGCTATAACCGTAACACTGAAGGACGAACTTCATTGACTTAAAACAACCGGTACCACGGCATGTACAATAATAAATGAATGAATTCAACGTTCGGTGAGTATGGTTAGTGAACTCCTACATCAAATGATGACAGTCGGGCTCACAATTACATACATCGAAATATGCTATTTGCATTGAATGTGAAATTATGAATCTATATACACTAGCCCAATACATGGGTTTATTGAAAGGGGTATTCTGCTGGACTTGCATTTTTTCATGGATATATGATGTGCCATTGGAATATTTACATCGAGAAGCATTTACTTACAATACTAGTTAATTTAATTTATAACTAAAGAACAGATCTGATATCAAATCAAGGTAGTTGCTATCATTCCTGGCTGACATTTAGAGGTTGGAACACGAATACGACGTTACGGATAACACATTCTTTAATGTACGTTGCCCTAAACCATCGCCACCTTAACATGCGCTCAGCTGAATGCATGTTCTATATGATACCAGGGTCACCATATATTAAGCACTCTTCAAGCGGAAAAGTAAACAGTGATAGGAACCCGTGCACGACTAGAGGAGTTAGCTCACTGGTTGCACGCTGGCTGGGATCACGAAATGCTAAATATAAAACCTTCCACTCGCAGTTTAGAATGATAACCAGATATGAGAGTAGACGAGTGTCTGAAAATATTTTTTGTGGTGAAACTATCAATTTCAAGTTTTTATCGGATCATTTTCCTGCACAGGGGTTCGTTACCCAGGTCCCTTCATAATTGGTTAATTAGGTTGATTATGGGGAGGGAATCGAGGGAATATAACGAACGTCCCTGAAATCGTTCTCTTTCTGAGACAGCGTCTGCAAGATGTAACTCTACATGATATTTATAAACATGTGACATAATCAAAATGAAAAAAATAAATCAATACTTGATTTCATCTTAGGGAGCGCTTGCATCAATAGTGTTTTCATCAATTGCTATTTTGGCTTATTTGCTCGATTGCAAAACGATTAATCGTGAATCAATGGAGAGAATATCGAAACAAAATAATGGAAAGACGATGTCGTCTTTATAAGGAGAACCCTATTCTTTGTGATGCGAACTAATACATTGTACAAAGGAAATTGTTTGCCGGTGTGCGCTGCTACACTTCATTGTTCCTCGAACTGGGAACACGCGAAAAAAAAATGCATTTATCAGTGTGAAACTCATACTTACTCAGGAATTATATAAAAAATCCTTGATCCCATTCGAATGATTTATATTTTTTCTCGATTGAACCAATCGATTCATATGTAAACTACGCAGAAAAAAATAAAATAAAAACGTTAGCACCGAGCTATCACGATTCCATTGTTTATTTGTTTGTAAAAGTCATCCTTCGCACATTCGACAAGCCTGATTGAATCTCGTACGGTCTTTGAGACCCACCACAGCCACCTCATGAGGACCTAGTCTAAAAAATAGAACTGTTTTTCTAGACCGAGTATTAAAAAGCAAACCTTCTTCTCGACGAAATGCAGTGATGTCTAGTACAAAGTTTAATGGTCTCAACTGCTGTCTGAAAACTGCCTGGATCTAAAATAGTATAGAGTCAATCAATCTTATTCCAACATTCTTGAAATCGGTGACCCTTTTCGTAATACAGTGTGGAAGATCTTCCAGGCCTTAGATTCCGAAACGTGATAATGCCTCCCAAAGCGACGATGTATTAATACTAACACAAGATAGTATTCATTTAACATCGTGAAATGTTCACACGGACAAAAGTGGCGTGACTAAGGTTCATTTTAACACAACGCTTAACGATGGCATATTTGACTGAAGAGAGCTGGTTAGTGGCATTGAACGTGGAGAAAGTATTAACATGTTGTCTTTCAAACACAATTCAAAAGTCGCGCTTTTCAATTAACTGTATGAAATTATTAACCAATGAGAAAAGGTATAGGCGGTCTACGGATTGACAAACAAGGAAGGCTGCTGTGGCTAACCGAATGCCGAATTTCTCAAATGTATCTAAAGATCAGCTGAACTGAAACTCTAACTGGACAACTGGATTTTCCTATCCCATTAACCTTTCCGCGTCACATGTAGAAATTTTGAATTTTTCAGGGTTGTAAAATGGAAATTATAGTACGATGCTGAATCGTGCTATCAATATTGAATTCGATATATGATCGAATGTCAAAGAGCAAAATTTGTCTCTTGAGCTGCAGGCCATTTATCAGGAAACTCGATTCCAGAACACATTTTAAGATGTCTTTCGTCGTGAAGAATATGCTTGCTGGAGCATCGATATACCCGAGGCCTGTCTGTTGCATTGTGTTTTAATCTACAAATTTTCAACGAAGGATCTACTGGTTGCCATGACAATAAAGAGAAATGTACATCACCTTGGGATACGTGCGGTGGAAACGGTTTCGGGTTCTCTAGTATTATGTTCTAGATTTTCCAACCCGAGATTTAATAATCTTGTTCTGTATGTTTTCGATGAGAACCTCAGAATCACTATATTTAACTTGATAAGCTAGGTTCCATGAGCTAGCAAACACGCCTCAATTTGTGGTAACACATTTCTCGGGTGCCAGAATGATTCAGATTATAGCCAAGGTGCACTTGGATCCTAGAACTTGAAATCAATTATAATCCAACAAAATACTCATTTTCCACACACCAGCTCACAGTATACAAATCTAACTACATTTTCCGGTGCAACTTTCATTTAATGTCAACAATGTTACATGTTTGTGGCTTCCACGTCTCACTTACATTACTTTACGAAGGCATATAATGACGAGAATGCAGAGCTGTAAAATCTAGGTGTTCATGTCCAGGCGACAACAAACAGAGATACGTGTTGAAGGAAATATGGTCGTCAATTAGGTAGTGTGAGTCTGTAAGTTTGTCATGGGTTGAACGCTGAACTATGAAACACCACCGAAAAGCATAATTAGGGACACTCCCGTCTATGGTAGGCCGTAGGGGACAAAAATCGCCATTTGGTGTAGACACATATTCTTAGGCAATCACAGAGCTGTTTTACGTGTAGACATTAATGATTATCTGTCTACATACAATTTAATTCGATATCATACCGAATTATTTTATATCCGTATACAGATTATTTAGATACTGCATCAAATATTTCAGTACTACATCAAATTAATTTGTATACGCATTGCAGATGATTAGATACTGTATCGAATCATTTTATATCCATATACATATTATTTAGGTATGGCATCCTAACTATATTTCGATGTAGCATCGTATTGAATCAATGAAATCGTCGGAATTATAGACACCATAAATCCCTTCCGCTCCTATAATCACAACAGCCAATATAATCAACTTTTATGAAAAAGTTTGTCGCGCCTCGTGGTTGAAAATGGTTATGTGCAGTATGGCGGGAGAAGCGTCAGGCGCATATAGAGTCGTTTACTTCTCTTCTAAAGCTATACAGAAATTGCTCCCTGTCAATACGAGACATGTTTCATGAGTTGAAAAATGGCGCCGTGGCACATGTGGCCGGTGATTGAATGAATTATGTATGACATATTTAATGAATTATGTATGACATATATAATGAACTATGTATGACATACATAAAACTGTTATATGATTGACTGAAATGTGTCTACATCAAATAGCCATTTTTGTCCTCTGTGGCCAACCACACTTTTAAATATTGGGATGCCATATATAAATAATATGTATACGGATACGAAATGATTTGAATGGGGATACAAATTAATTGGATGTAGCATCGAAATATTTGATGCAGTATCTAAATAATATGTATACGGATATAAAATAATTCGATATGATATCGAAATAAATTGTATGTAGACATATAATAATTAATGTCAACACGTAAAACCTGTGATTGGCTAATAATATGTGTCTACACCAAATGGCGATTTGTGTCCACTACGGCCTACCATACCCGTCTGAGGATCAACAATCTTGTCACACTTTCCTTAGTGCCATCAACTCGTAACATTCGAGGTTATGTTATAATTCTTAACTCTGGAGCAAAGTATACCAAGACAAGCGTAGGATCCGATATTCAGTAAACAGTCGTCGCCCATAAAACATTTCCGCCTCCATAATCGAAAGACCCTAAGTAGACGATAATGTGAAGCTCCAGAATTCAAGCAGACAGTGAATACAAATATAAATTGAACCCGGTGTCATTCACAGAGAAGCGATCTACAGTTATCAGTGATGCCGACTGGACATCAGGAACTTTATCTCGTCAAATCCGTATCAAAGACTATTGCACCAGTATACCAAGAATTCTCGTGCATGTCATTCGGTTGAATTCTTTCCCCCGCCAGCTTAAGCCGGGGACACACTAGGCGATTTTTTATCGCTGGCCGATCTCTACGCCACCGATAAAAATCCGGCCGAAATTGATCGCCAATATTCAGCATGTTGAATATGGCCGATTGGTCGGGCGTACGTGTTCGCTACCAAAGTTCGGCGTCGCACAATCAGACACACTACACGATTCCGCAAGCGAAAATGGATCGGGCGTACAAAATCGCCTAGTGTGTCCCCGGCTTTAGGGACTGTTAAGAATTTATCGAAGGGGGGAGCGATGCATTTCAAGGGGGCAAAGAAGTTTTATCTTGTGGTTCGGGAGGGGGGTGCTTACTTTTCTTACTGGTACAATCGGCGGGTGGGGGGGGTGCTTACTTTTTTTGTCAACTTAATGGGGGGAACACTTTTTTTGCTGCCTCAAGCGCATTCCCAGGTGGGCTTCTGGGGGTTCGACCACATGTATTGGCAACAGTTAGGGATAACCTCCCTCTAGAAATGATAATACATGTAATATTAGTAAGTCTGATATGCATACTTCATGTATGCATGACAAAAATAGTCTTTTTAGCATCATTCAATGCAGATTTCTATGTACATGATAGCCTCTTGGTTTGAGAACTTTATCTTGAATAAATCCAAAGTTACTCAGCAAAAACAACTTTTTCTTACCTCCATTTCCAGAGTAAGGTTTTTGATATGTCCAGTGTACAAATACCTGTACCTGCCATCTGCATGCTTTGAATTACTGGAAGGCTCCAAGCTAACTAATATTCAATGATGAGTTAATGCACCATTTACGGTACAACCTCCTTTTCTTTTTTGTTTAAATAATATACCATTAAATATATACAAATGTATTGACTTCTGTGAATTTGCTTCTCAGTTGCGGAGGGTGGGGGGGGGAGGGGTGAGGTCTGGAGTTTTTTAAAGGCCTCAGTGGGGAGGGTGGTTTTCAGAATTTCTTTTAGGACTCCGACAGGGAGGGCAATAACTTTTTTAAAGATCACTTGAGGGGGGCACTTTTGTTTAGCTATATTTTATCAATGCACCGGATCGATAAATTTTGACCGGTCCCTTGGCCCAAATTACCTACAGCAGATGGGTTCAAATAACTTCACACTACTTTGACCCCGATACTTGCGTCTACACAGTATACAAAATGCGACCCGCACTATTAACTGATGCGTGTACCCAAGTAGCTGTAGTTTTCTTACCTTTGTGAAATCGCCGAACATGAAGGCTTGTTGCATTCCAACAAAGATCACGAGAGGTATCAACAGCTGACATCGGTAATCCTTCAACATATCCAGTGTGTTAATACAAAGTTCTTTTCCGGACAAAGCGATGCTAAAGATCTCATCTTTGTTGGTATTGTCAAATCGTTCCAACAAAGCCGTGGCCACAACAATTCCCATCACTCCACATCCCAGATATAAACTTACCAACAAATACACAGAACTTTGTGAAATTGGCTCTACAAGTTCGCCAAACTCAGGTGCACCAAAACTGAGAGTCTCGTCAATGACCTTACAATACATGACACCACATTGCGATTTTTGGTGAGTATAATTTCCCGCCATAATTTTCATTGGTCGCAATTCGTGTTGCGAGTGGGAAGACGTCGGATAATGTTCATGCATATTTGACGAATAGCCTCCATAGCTGGTGTCAGAAGTGGCGGTCGGAATATTTCCCATGGGAGTAGATCCAATTGCACCCGAGGTCAATATTAGCACAGAAATTAAATTCCCCCAGATCTGACTCGTCTGGAAGAGCCCGCAAAACAAACAGAGAAATTTATTCACCATATAATCGCCATCTTGTCCCGAGGATTGTGAATACTTGATGGCTAATGTGGTGATGTAAGTGGCCTGAGCACTCCAGAGAGGCCCGCAAGCCAAGCCCAGAATCACAGACGCAGGAATTATTGTCTCAGGATAAGGGTAATAATGAGTGGTGAAATAGGCGGTAAACAAAATGAAAGACACCGCAATAGTCCATTTGGTAGACACGCGTTTGATGACCCAAGGAGCCAGAAAACACGATATAACGGTCATTCCATATACACAGCTCAGAGATACAACGCCCAGACCATCCTCTGAATGCATGGTGCTTTTCAAACTTTGAAGTGAAACAAACGCAGAATAAACAAATGTGAAGGCTAGCCCTAAAACGACGACATTCTTCAGGGCTCTTCGCTTTGTAATTTCTACCTGACACGCTGGGATGCTTTCTTGGGGGAGAGTATGATAGCTTGACAGATTGTACGAGTTTATAGCGCTGTGTCCTTCCTTTTCGTCAACAGCGGTGGTACTGCCGTAAGATTCCCACACTCCAGGTACAAAACTCGCGCGTCGTAACGCAACCCCAGAAGAAGGATCTGCAACGCCCAACGTTGAGCAAGATGAAAGTCCTCCGTATTTTCCATGATGAGCATAGGGGTTTTCTACTACAAGTCGATCGTATTTGTCCATGCTCTTGCTGTGACGCGACAGGTAGTCTTTGTTGGCTTTGCCTTCATCGGAGACACTAGTACCAGGTGCAAAACTAGCCCTACGTGGTGGTTTTGCACCTCCGCTTGGATCCAGCATGTTGGGTTTTAGATTAAAATCATTCTTGCTCATTGTGCTTCGCTTTGGTGCTTTATCTTCTCCTGAACTCCCAGTTGTATATGGAAGTGAGGTACGGTGGCGAATATAAATCCGCTGGTAGAAACCGTGCTGAGATGTAAATCATTCTGTTGCTCGTCCTGTTTTTACCGAAACAAAATGAAGGCATTAGCTGTGGAATCACGTAGTTTTGTGTCCGTTGTACAGACAGTAAATCACCATCCTCAGACGAGTTGCCGATTGCAATTCTAGCCGTCTAAATGAATTGCCCGTTACAGAGCCGGGTCGACATTGATCAAGTGGCTGTTCTTAGCCCGGCGTACAACTCCAGCGCATTCCAGTTTAATAGTCCGTTGGCAGGCGAGGAGCACTGCAACACAAACTGCTGTTTTTCTTCAAATAAACATAAACTTAGTTTAGCGTAGTGAAGATAGCGAGAGAGCACAGTGAAAGTGATGAAATAGGATACAGCTAGACCATCGTCCTATCTTGAATGAATGGCTTTGCACACTGCTACCAGCAAATAAACTGAATGCCACTGGCTAGGTACAGGCATACTATGTCTGTGCGGCAAATAACATGAATAAGAAGCTACCGGATAACTTACTATTTGTAGAGATATAAGTACCTGTCGTCCGTTGTTTCACCGCAGGCTATCTGCCTACAATTTGGTCAAGCTCAATATCAGTATGCTGGGAACTGTCAGATCCGGTTGTTGTCTTGCTTTTTGCTATCGGCAGTATTCTTAATTTTCACTGGAATCCAGCTTCCGCGTCTGTAAGGAATAATGATAATTAAGTTTCCTTCCATGAAGTCATACTTGTCCCGGGAGATATGGGTTGTTCTCCATCCGAACATTCACCTCTTATCCTGAGTTGTATCATCCAAGCTTATTTGCATACCGACAAGCTCTCGTAATTGCAAGGCTTGACAGTACAGATTATTCATGGATTCCGCAGGCTCGTTCCGATTTTCTTCATACACTCAATCTGTGAAGCTATTCATTGATCTATTCAGCGGATCAAGCCAGCACTATTCCCCGGTGAATCGGTTTTGACTCCACCACGTGACACCCCATCCATTTCGAACTATTGGAATTCCTTATTTGAAACGTTTTTCCAGGCGGACGTAGTCTAATTTTTTTTTTACATCTGCAACAGAGGAAAGCGAAAAAATTAATTGAGATAAGTCACTTCACTTATCGCTTCATGCAGTGCAGATAGAGTGGAGTTAATCCTATGAAAGAAACGAATTGTTGCATGTGATCGATTGTTGGCGCTGCGGTTACTTTTATGCTGCTCACATTAAATGAAGCACTCATGGGAATTTGATGTATGGACGCTGGAAAAAAAACTATTGAGGACTTTGCCTTGAATTAAAGATTGCGGGCTTTTCAACCAACTTTTTGGACACATGTTGCAAAGCTTTGAATTTAATGAATCACTGACTCTATTTAAAAGTTCTCCGAATTAAGTAACACATTTCATGGTAGAATTTGAAGCTGAAATACAAGCCAAATGTAGGTATAGCCTAAACATAAACAATTCAGACGTGGATTGGGATGTATATCGCTAGTTTCACCCCGATGATCATTTATGGACTACGTCAGCTCTAGCTGGTGAAAGCCTGTGGGGTGCTCATTCACATTCACTGTATCCTAACTTTATAACGGTACAACGGATTACTCTCAAATGCGCCCGGTTAGCTATGGGTCCCGTAGAGTGACCGGAAACAATGAAAAAGCAAAAATGAAAACTTGGGATCGGCAAAAGTTTTGGTCAAGTTGTGACTCTTAGTTAGGAAAGCTACGCGATCTGGTAGAGGCAAAAAATTCTGGCTGAGGACCTGGATGTTTTGAGGCATGAACATGTGAATGGCGTACCCGATAGTGTCAATTAAGTACATCTGTATCATTAGATCATTTATATACAGACCTCGTTCCTGAGGACAATCTAACGAGATTAATAATCTAAACTTTCTACACTAAATTCACCAAAATTAGAATTAGAATTCGCATATTCTCCATAAACCTTCACTAAAACTTGCATTTCTCCGTCTAGAATTGAAGCGATGTCCGTTTTATAGCAATTTCATTCTAATGGAATCTTCTATTTTCGACTCTAAGTGAATGACTTGTCACGAGCTGGACGAAAATCGCTTTGTGGAATGGCTAATGATATTTCTGATTTTCTTTAAAGCTGAAGACCACCGTATTACGAGCAGATTCGACTGGATAAGTGCTGGAGCGGCGAATCATATGAAATGGACGGCAACATATATGGTTGTTTTGACGTTGAAGTGATAATCGCTCTGGCCTTGGTGTAGTTTACAGAGGGTAACTGTTGTTTGTACAACATCTCTGTGAAAGAAGGTAAATACAAGCACTGCTATTAGCCACTCGGCTACATCAGCATAATGCTGCATTATCAAAATAGGAAGTTGGCAGATCGTATTGTATCGTTACGAGCCGGAGCATTATTTCTGTCTATCATCTAGAGGGGTAGTGGATGTATGTTATTTATAATACAATCTTCGAACTTCCCCTTCTGGGGGATCAGAGATGACCGAGTGGATTGGAACGGTCACATTTGTTGCTGGTGATTTGTGGGCATACCCTGAGGATAGTACTTGGGGATCACGACCACATCATTAGTATCAGTGCTTGACCGAGTAAGTGTTCTACTAAATATAATTTGATATTAACATTAATTCACTCCCTCAATGGCATTGGAATAAGTCAAGCACGAGAAAGACGACCAAGTCTTGAACAGTTCACTTCTTCGCTCTTCTCAAGTAACGGCTTTACACAACTCCTTCATGCATGGTCATCACTATGCTTACGATTGGAGATTTCTTATATGTCGGTGCGTTACACTGGCTGGGTTAAAATCATGTTTTGAGAAAACATCATTGTCACTTTAATTCCACCTCATGAGGCGCCATGTTCCATAATCACCCCTTCGTACAATGTAACTATCAAACAACGACCGACCAAAGAACACCTCCTGTAAATAATCCTAGAAATGACCGTTCTATCCGTTTGGTCCGAATACTGGCCACAGGCCAGGGCCCAGTTTCAAAAAATGATCTCTTCAGATTTGGTCGATCAAGAATGGGGATTTCTGACGCATCCATCTATTATATGGCCATCGGGCTACCTATAGCGGATGTAATGGCAACAATTCTAGCAATCTAGTTGAGACAGTCGTTTAGTGTTGTTGAATACATCACCCAGAAAGCAATTTCATATATTAGATATTGTAGCCGGCTTATTATATTGTACTTCGGATGGACTGGGACTCTACCATAAAAAGTGAGTTTCCACTTTAATGGGTAATAAACCCTATAACACATATAAATACTCACGGTTCACTCCTAGCATGTGTAAGCCCGTCAGCGTCCAATCGGTCGTTCAGACGTAAAATATGAGCTCGCTCTAGCTTGTAATAACTCTTTCTTACAATGAAGCTTGGTCGCCAAATGATTTACCCGAACAAAACAGTCCGCATTGCTGATACAAAATTTCCAATATAGCTGTGAGAGTCCCAAAGCCTCAATTCATTCGGTACCGATATTCGTACATCGATTGAGCAAACTGGCCTTAATCAAACAAAACATTCCAGTACCGCACGACCGTCAGTCTGATTGAGACCAGTCCTAACCAAACCTCGGTCAAGCCTGGCTCGCGGAAACCTCCATTTCGCCGCTATATGCGACGGTATTAATTCGATACGATATACATACTATATATCAGTAAAAGGCGAATTCCGAATTGCTACTGCTGTATTCGATCAAATAGAATCATAGAATGATACAGGGGCCACAAATTTTGGGTAGAATATGCTATAGTCCGTTAATATTGCTCCCTTAATATACTGATGAAACCATATCTTTCCAATGACATCACAAAATGTAAGTGACGCATCCCACTATGATTAGTATAATTGGCACAGCACAGATTACCATTGTGTATGTGGACGATTACACTGTTCCAGCCACGCGCAATGATCTATGTTCCTCTATAATTGTATACGTTGGATGTAAATTGTAAACAGTGATTATTTGTGCCAGAAGAAGTGTGGTAGAGATATTGTGATATTGATTCGCAATAAATGTCAACATGAAACTATACGCATTTGGGTGAGCTATACTATTATGGTGGAATTATCTAACCACCACATTGTAGAATAATTAACACATATCACAGTCAGTATGGAAGCAAATATGTATATAACATCCCACCCCACATAGGAGCTTATCAATACATGTTTTCGCAATTCATCCATGACATAATCGAAAGAAGTGAACATACATACGCGATAATCAATTTCTTGATATTTACCTACATTAAAACGTTAATCTGCTATAATACAGATAGTCTACTGTTATCTTGGTACAAGTAAGTAACCATGGCTATACGTGTTAAAACTAGGTGTCAGTCGAGTTCCTGAACCGCTACAATTTATATTTATTATATACTTGGTGATGAGATAGTGAAATTATCAATTGGATAAAAGCGATATTTTCATTGCAGTGATGATTATCAAATATATCATCACTGTGATGATATGACTAATGACGTCACAAACAGTGAAGATATCGATATCAGCGCACAAATACATGTCACCATGGTCATAGTGATAGGACAATTGCCCAAAAGTCTACCAGGTTTATGCTCTAAAGAAAAACTATCTAAATATTCGAGAAGAATTTGTATATTATCATGCATTATGATGACCAGATTATGACAGAAAATAAAACACAAATCGGCATAAAATGACTAAAAAATACTCGGAATGGTGACAATGGGACCGCTCGTCACGTACACCTACACTGCGCACACAGCGACAGTGAGTGACTGGCCAGAGTTGCGTAGCACTACACAAACAAGCGAGAAAAATAAAACACATTCGTTTTCTCGGTCGAACGCTCGGAATTGAGGTCATATCATAAATATGTCGCACCACAGTTGATGAGAAAAGATGAAAAACAACTTAATTCAACGACAGTAAACTCTGGTCAGTGAGTTTTCAATCACAAGGATATCACCGAATGCCTACAACACCGTCGAAGCTCCGCACAACAACAACCACATCCGGTAAATGAAAATCGTTTATTTGGAAGACAAAGCTAATCAAATTCATGAGATCTGCTGGATGCCCTCGAAAAGTACATGATACCTAACTGAAAGAAATTCGCTTGCAGATGTAGCACGTGCGATATGGTGACAGTCCGTCAGTGACGTCATAGTGAAAAAAAACCCAATGTTTCAGTGTACCTTCAGTCGAAAAAGTCCTACAAAATCTGAATTATTTTAATGTTTTCAAACATCCAGAATAAAGTAGCACAACAGAAATATATAATAAAAATAATATCAACTGTTTCTTAACGAAAACCATAAATATTTCATCTCGTGGGGTGAGAAAATTGTCATTTTCACTCGTGGCTTCGCCAATACCAATATTCTCACCTCACTCGATGAAATATTTATGGTATTCGTCAAGAAACAGTTGATATCCTCTATTTTATACATGTAATATCACGACTATTGTGAAGATTTAAACTCTGTTTTTCTTTGAATAGGTAACTACTTTAACTTGACTGTACTTCTTACAAAAACTCCTCTATGATGCAATTGCTAGCGAATGCAGCTGCCAACATTATCGTCTATATAAGCTGCACAATTGTATATTACTGATGTGCTCTTAGTAAACAAAAATGCGCATAAGGGCCGTGTGAAAAATATTCTTTGCCTTTGACATTTTCTCATAATTTAACTACGAAGTATATACGGATTGGCTGCTATCAGTGTCATGTAAGAAAGGCGTTTCATCTACGATTGCCGAGGATCAATGGTAATCGATTTGCATTTTGGATATTGTTTACCTATAAGTGACGAAATCAAACGGATAGATCCATTCTATAAATAAAGGCAGATCTATGTTTGCAACACCCAAACAGACGTTCGCGAACGAATGGGTTAGTTCGTGATCAGATTGAACTTCATGTTTTTTATCTCATGTTTCAACAGTTTCATAACAAAAATGTTATGTGATTGAAGCCGGCTTCAATGCTGTAACAGATGACGGGCGACAGAGTTTTCGCCAGTAACGCCAGGCTGATGGCCTCACGTAATACAAAGAACGTGTAGACGATTTCAACCGCAGATTGCAGATTTATCAGTTCGCATTCTTGCCTGTAATATCACGTGTCCAGATATCAACCAATCAGCGTTATTATCAGGTTAATATCAGTCGGTTTGAATCAGCGGGGCAACAAGGAGAGTGCGGTATGTAGTGACAAAAAGATGGTTTATAAGCCTAGGTATTGTTAAGCTAAAAAAACTAGAATGATTTATGCTCAGAAAAAGCAGAAATGATTACTTCAATGTCTAAAAAATTCTGCCTAATAATTTTACTGTATCAATAAATGTACGGTATATATACGATACCGTGTGCCTTATAATCTTTAATAATTATAATCCTAGCCTGAGGTTATTTTTCAGAACGGACTTCGAACGTCCTCTAGTGTTGTTTACACGTATACTTCAACGATATCAGCATGTGGTCTTCCATCGCGAACGTTTCCATGGCTATTTTGAGAAGGGATATACACCTCCAATGGAGTCTTGTAAATTGGCTGCTGTGTTCACGCTGGAATATCGTGGCAATTTAATTACCGCATTCAAAACGAGAATTCTTCCAGAAGCTATGCATTGTGGCCCCAGAGAAAGAAGGTGTAATCTAGTTATCCTAAACTAATTGAGACGATGTAGGTCATTTGATTCCCTGGAGCAGAGTTGGCATAGTCAGCAAATTTTCCAACAAACACAACGTATAATCTAATACATATTGATGAGTACGTTTCTACCATTTTCATCACACTTAACCTATGTGGAGAATTATCTATTACTAAATTCGAGGTTCATCAGAACCAAGACAACATCACAAGAATTGGTCGATCAATATCGAGTATTAAAAAGAATGGGTTGGTTGATTGAGAATTTACCTAAGGTAACATGGGACAAATATTTTGCCTCCTGACAACTGAACTATTCAATTCCATTGGGTTGGGAGGAAGCTATTGATGGTTTGGACAAAATAACATATTCAAACTCATTCGAATATTTATGTAAAATGCATTCTTTCGCATCCAATACTATAGTATCAAATGAGACAGATGGTTTGTATTTTTATTTTATTTTTTACAATTATTATGAATGTCATTTAGCAAATTAGCCTGGTATTACTTTTTTGTAACGCACAGCAACTGTTAGGATGATTTCAACGGATGTAAAGAGCTCAGATCCGATTGCATACATTCACTATAACATAGTCTGAAACTGGAACTGAAGCAGCTCCCTTGACCAATTATGTAAATTATTTACAAATGCCGTTGATGAAGTGACATAGTATCACTTATCTATGTTTGATAACACTGCTTAGCAAAAAACATATGCAGTGATACCAAGTTAGGAATTTGACAGAAGAGCGTACGTGTACATATGGCGTTTTCTCTAGTGACATTTGCGAGTGACTGAGTGAATAGGATTTAACGTCGATTTCAACAATATTTCTGTCATATCGCGACAAAACAACTAAGCACCACGCAGTCAAGCTGCGCTCCTGTTGCTTCAAAGAAGCAAATCTCGGAAGCAACAGTGATGCAATAAAACGCAAGTGCAATTGCAGTGCTAGACACCACATTGTCAAGTTCCTGTTGTGACATTTGCCAGAGCTTGTGAACAGATTGTTGATTTCAATCAACATCACAAAGCATTACTGTGGAAACTGATTATCAGAGCTGTAGATATATCAAGCGTATTTCTATTCAGGTATCGAAAGTTATAGCTGCAGTGTGGCAGATCTTTGTTCTGTAGATATACATGTATCGAGATTATTATATTATGGCTGACTGTGTGCAAAAGTTACTGAAAGCTGTATTGGCAAACAAGCATGGCCTGGCTATGGACTGGTTAATAGTTGAAAAACAAAATTTGAAAATGTCGCATATCTCGAGCCTCTATTCTCAACGCTTTGTTAATATTTTTTTCAGTCTATTAACCCTACCTGGGGGGGGGGGGGATACCAAACCAAGCAGAGGATCATGGGTAAATTCAAGATGGCGGCCACGTGGGGTACCAGAAAAGTTATGTTTTGGTCATATTTCTTTAAAATTTCTGCTTTTTCGCAATGAAAAGTGGGCAAAAACTGTTTTATTTCACAATAATATTTACTAATTTATCATGCAGTGTTTGCGGAGAAATTGCATAAACAAAAAAAATCGGAAAATCTGACCGAAAAATCAATCAAAAAAATGTCGTTTTTGAAAATGACCTCACTGTGACGTCGTCAAAGCGGTCATCTTGGATTTTTTTTACATCTTCTGGTAGAGCCTGACCCAAGGATATATACTGTGGTAAGGGGTAAGAAAAATAATTGTGCCCCACAAGGGTTAGCTGAAGATAGAATATAGTGCAGACTTGTAATAAAAATGGCCGGCCCATGAATTTTTTTTCTCCCTTGGTGGTAAACGGTATGGAGTTTGGCATGCATTTAACCTGTCTGGTGATAGGGGAAGGGGAGTATTTAGTTCATGGTAGAACCTGCATAAGGTTATCGATGTCTAACTTCTTAAATATTCCGAACGCCGAATTTCAACCTGTGGTGTAAAAAATCAGGCTTATTGTTAGGCCGTACCTCTGTATAGTTTTCAGAAATATCCTTAATATTACGTAACACGTAACAAACAATTGTGGACGGATTAAAGGTTAAAGGTAATTCCATATTCGTTGGATTTTGCCTTCAAGAGGCAGCCCGGATTATTTACGAAGTAAATTTACCAAATTAGAAGTAGCCTGTTTACTCTCTAAAAAATGTTGAGTGAAATTTCACTCAAGTAAGAGTGGAAATTCATCCCACTCAATACTTGAGTGAGATTTTCACTTTCACTCAACTTGAGTGACATTCACTCAACTTGAGTGACATTCACTCAAGCATAAGAGTGGAAATTCATCCATTTAACTCAAGTTGAGTGAAAAGTAACTCAAGTTTGAGTGAACAGGTACATTTCACCGAAACTTGAGTGGAACAGTTCACTCAAGTTTTTTTGGAGAGTACTCCAGTGGCATAGCTCAAAATTATGAAATTTTGGATTTTAATGCAATGTTTGACAGTTTCATTTGGTATCCATTAAAAGTTAATTTATTATGGAGAAAAACGTTTGTCATGTGAACCTAATTTCTTTATCTTCCGGACTTCAAAAAGTTTCCTTGATATTAGGAAACTATTATTAATGTTTTAGAATAAATTTCATGATATTGATTCTATCTGGGCCCCGTTCTTTGGTGTTGTGACACATCCTGAAAATGGGCGATTGCTCGATTGGGAAAGGCTATTCAAACCTCTCCTTCCACTTATTATTTTTCTTGATCCAAGAGAGAGAGGATTATAACCCTACCCGGAACGACAAAAAAATGAAAGCTCACTCTCCGCGACTTTTTATTTCATCATTTTGAGGGATTATTTTGAGCTTATTTGCATAACCCCCGGAGTGGAGGATCATGGGTAAATGCAAGATGGCGGCCATGTGGGGTACCAGAAAATTTATGTTTTCGTCATTTCTTCAAAAATCCTGCTTTTGTTCGAGGGAAATAGGGCAACATTTATTTTATTTCACATCAGACTAATTTATCATGCAGTTTTTGTAAAGAAAAACACAAATAAAAAATTCGAAAATCGACCAAATAATTCCTGTTTTGAATATGACGTCACTGTGACGTCATGCAATGGACCATCTTGGATTTTTTTTTTACATTTTGCTACTAGAGCTTGATCGAAGGTTATAGCGTGGTAAGTTTCAGCCTCCTAGCTCAAGGGAGGGGAGTTCAAATAGTCTTTGCCTGTTCGCCGATCCCTGTTTCCATCGATCATGAAATAAATATACTGTTTAAATCAAAATGCCCAGGTCAGATAGGGTTAAAATGTTGCATATATATATATATATATGTTTATCAAGGTCTACCAGAAAATGTAAAGCAAATATTTAAATAGCTGCCTCAATGACGTCACAGATATCTGATGAGGCATTTTATGGGTCGAAGTTTTTAATTTTATTTCTGTAATTTTCTGTAAATATAGTCATTTCTGATGGGAAAATGTTCCACTCTGGAAGGAAATCGTCACAAGACGAATTCAGAAGCACGAATCCATAATCAGCGAACATCCAGAAACATACCCTCATAAAAACTAAGTCTGAAGATTGAGGATGATGTAAGCCCGTTAACCGCTGATTTGTGAACTTTTCCGGTCGTAATTTGGAGCGCTGGTTTATTACCAAATCTGTTATTATGTGCAGGATATCACAATAATGGAAAACTGTTGCAATGCTTTCATGAAACAAGGTTTCATATTTATCATACCGACACTAGTTGTGAAGTTAGGAATCACATTTATATAAATGAAACTGGTTGTATTATATGGACTGTGCATATATATCAAAATGTAATAATTGTCAGGAGGCATTGATAAGTATTTTTGCCAATGTGCATTCTGCTGGTGGACGTTTTGTCCCCGAGGCCCGCCCCCTGTACAGATCTTTTGGTCTTTGATATATGTTGGTATTGTGGGAAGTTGATGCTGGGTCGACATCGGGCCTTACAGACTAGTCTTTTCTGTTAAATGCCGTCATTTTCATCTGACGACAATAGAGCTCACCAATCCCCAGTGTACGGGTTATCACAGCGACACAGCTCACAATTACCAATATAAGAGTTGTCAGAGCATTTCCAGATTTGTATCTAATACCGCTTATGCCGGTGCTAGGGGCCCTGTGGTCATGTCATCCAAGTCGCCACATGAACAGGTAGGCTACAATACAAGCGTTCCTGAGATACAACACATATCACGAATCGTTAGATTCTTGGTATGTGCTTTAGAATAGGTTAACCAGAAGACTATACTGTGAAGTCATGTGGCTCTGTCAGTATGTCGGCATCTCTTCCCGCTTCCCTTATATGACAGGTGCCGCTATATGATAGGCGCAATATGAAAGCGGGCGGGGGCCAAGGACCACTTTGCCCTTCCCCATCCCCAATAATTGTGATTGGAGAGCCTTGAAATCGGGGAAAAATTAGTAGAGTACCCCTGACCCCCCTTTCTTCCTTCACGGGTCCAAATTCTTCGTGACTATAGTTTTAAATTGCAGTTTCATGCAAGTGCCAACTTCTTTCCCGTGTTTGTTCTATCTCATTTAGCGTTAACTCCAGCACAGTTTGCATGAATAATCAGTTTCATATGATATCCGCCTCTCTATTTCGACAGAAACGTTAATTAGCGCGGGAAATTGCTGGGATTGGCACCCACAACTTCAAAAAAATCAGCTTGGCATTGATGCAGCAGGTGCACCTTTGATACGTATCGATGAAGAGACACTCTCTTGCAGAGTTGACTGAAGTTGACTTTGACTTACGTTGACGAGAAGATGGTTTCATCTGAACATCAGTATTTGAGGAAGATTTTTTTTTTTCGCTTCTTTCAAAGAGTTAGGAAGGCATAAATTGAAGATATTTTCAATATGAAATCTTCTCTAAGAAGGAGGAGGACATCCCCTTCAAGTCTCACCACCAATTCAACCCCGCCCACCCACCCACCCCGTTGAATTGCTTCCGCCGCGCCTGTACGAATAAGATGTCAGTCAAAATGTTCAAAATCGTTATCGAGGTTTGGGAAAATTCTAATTTTACCTGAAAGTTTAAGATGGTCCCCCTGGCACGTCGCGGATTTACATTGTGTTTCCCTTACATGATGAATAGGCCCCCTTTTAGTTTAACAACTTTATTACCACGATATATGTAGACAGGATGGGCCAACAAACATCGAGTAAATGTGATTACCTCGTTGGTAGGGTAGCCCAGATTCTGAGAGAGAGAGAGAGAGAGAGAGTATTAACTGACGTTTTGTTCATTGTACGCGCAGATCGGCCTCTTGTTATCGATTCGCCCACTGAAGATACACAGGAATGCAATGATTTTGTTCTGTTCCATTAAAAGATGCAAATAGTCATTTCCACTAAGCCTCATGTATTAAAGTTAATACAGAAAACGATATTTAGTTTATCAGAGACACGTTCAAACATCAGAGATATACTGTGCCACCGGCTCGCTCTGAACTAGGTTTTTATTATAACGAATAAAACGACACACCAAATCCGACTAACTGCACAATAATAGGAAATAAAAGCATCTTGATTTAGTAGACATGCGTATCCGACCAAGATTTGAACTCTGGAAAAAACATTGTTTACCTACAAGCAATTGGATCTACTTGTATCTATATAACTGGTTTTGCGTCGAATATTTCAGAAAATCCCCTGGGTACATTGTTATAGCAAATCGATATTTGTCCATTGCATAAAAGCTTGAAATCGACCTATGAAGGTTCCAAAAGCATTCCTCCTATCCCAGACGAAATATCCTGCGATCGACTGCTATTACTGCTAATGTGGATTACCGAAGATTGCTGTTTTTGAATATTACGTCATCCTGACGCCTTCAGAGAGTAAACTTATCGGACTTTTGTAGATACTGCTTGACCTAAGGCTATAGCGTGGAAAGTGTCCGTCTTTTGGGGGAACAAAAATATACCCGTCCCGCATCCCGTAGTAGGCCTACATCCCCAACTTCAGGCCTTTGTAAGGTTAACCTTCAACCAAACAGCAATCAGCATCTAGATCCATTTGGTTTGAAAGTGGTTTATTCTCAGCTGGCCTTATTGGGCAAGTTATGTGCTTTAATGTATAGTTCATTTGCATGTGCAGTATCTGTCGTTCATGCTGAAAATCAGCTTCTCGCGGTTTAACAAGGAGCAGCCAGATCCATGGCGATGGTGAACTAATTGTTTATCTGATAATTGGTAAGCTCCCACAGAAGCCAGTCAATAAGAACCTGGAGCCTATAGGTCAAATTACCTGAGGCGCAGTTTGAGGGTCGATATCTCTTCCCCTGATGAAAACATTACCGATATGTACATGTAAGTTCGCAAGCTCAAATAAAGTCACCCCATTGCAGGCACTCTGAATTTGGACTCGGAAGCCGAAGTTGGCGCGACCATGAAAGCCAGCTGATGTGGCCAAGTGGCATTTAAAAACACTCCTTAAAATTCTACCGAGGGTCCAACGTTTTGATGATTCAGGGTACACGAACAGTGTCGGATCCAGATTTGATCATTACCATCTCATGGATAAATATTTATTCAACTGTGTGAACCAAGCCATTGTTGAATATTTGCTCTGTGTTACTGTTGCAAAATCTGTGCTAATTCGAGTTACCCATTGAGAATCGTAAAATGGTTTAGTGGCAATACCGCCATGGGATTATGAATAGTGTATTCGCTGTATCATAAATCATACTAGTACATTTTTGCAATGAATGATAATATTAAAATAGTGCCGTGTGCCATTAATGAAAATAATGCCTTACGAAACAGAAACAAGAAAGCAATATCTTGAATGACAATAGTATACAAATTTTAAGTAGCGCCGTGTGTCATGAATTGAAAATACAGTCCTGTATCATGCTGCTTCATGTCATGAACGGTGAATGGCGCCATTGTATCTTGAATTATACTCTGAGTTCTGGCAAAGTGGTGCCTACATCCCTCTTTTATTTTCATCGCTGGTGATAGTATTATGTTTCATATACATGCAGGGACAACTTTGAAACATACTCTCAGTTAGTAGAGGTAATTCATTCCTGTGGTAATTTATTCCATTCGAGCAAACATCAAACTCGACTACTACATCTTAAAAGAATATTGTTGAACAGATGTTTTTTGTAAACACGTTAGATTACCTGCTTCCAAAATCTGCATTCAGCCGAGACCTACAGCATGAATTTACACTTTCTTTTATTCTAAAGAATCTCGTATGACGGCAATCTCCATATGACTCGGACATATCACATTGCTTGCTAACCGTGATTCCAGAGCCGAGAACTAAGCAGCTATTCTCAAAGACCAGTGGAACACACGAAGAATAGAGTCAACCGAGATCATGGTGAAAAAATCAATAAAGAACGGACTGTTCGAGGTGAACTGCTCAGACTGTGAGTATTATGTATTGAAAGGTGGAATTAATCATGGTAGGATTTACTTAGTAAGATGTTTCACGTTCATGAATAGCCTATCTGACTTCATATCTGTAGTACATTGAGGTTGTACCCTCTGATATGTACATGAGGTGAATGTACCCTCTGGTATGTACATGAGGTGACTGTACCCTCTGGTATTTACATGAGGTGAATGTATCCTCTGGTATGTTCATGAGGTGAATGTACCCTCTGGTATGTACATGGGGTGAATGTACCCTCTGGTATGTACATGAGGTGAATGCGCCCTCTGGTATATTTTTTATGAGAGTAGGTATTGTTAAGCTATAAAATTAAAAAATGTTATGCTCCGAGAAGGCAGAAATGATTACTTCATTGTGTAATAAATTCCCGTCAATAATTATACTAATTTTATGCTCCGAGAAGACAGAAATGATTACTTCATTGTGTAATAAATTCCCGTCAATAATTATACTAATTTTATGCTCCGAGAAGGCAGAAATGATTACTTCATTGTGTAATAAATTCCCGTCAATAATTATACTGTATACATACATGTACGGTATATATACGATACCGTGTGCCTTATGATCTTTATTAATTATAATCCTATCTAGAGGTTATTTTCCAGAAAATACTTCGACGTCGTTTGGTCATTATGTAAAAGGCATTCCCTTGTATCCAATACTATAGTATCAAATGAGACGAATGGTTTGTAATTTCTTTTGCAATGAAAACCCGAGCGGTTGAAGTCCCTCGACGTTGAAACAATTGATTTGGTTTGGAACCGTAACGTTAAGTACCCGGCATGGAGAGCAATCCCAAGTGAGATCCAGTGGCAAGGTACCCCCAGTTACCGAATTTGCCCTAACCCTTGTCAGGTTTTCAAAGTTATTTTCTGGAAAAGAAATTTTAACTTGGTCCACAGGTGGTGTCACCTATAGATGGATCGGCATGAAAAAACAATCCCAAGCGAGATTTTGAGGCAAAGTACACACATGTCAAATCTTGAAAGAGTCCGTTCAATTTTTCAAGAGTT
This sequence comes from Hanleya hanleyi, assembly GCA_036873755.1. Taxonomy (NCBI): domain Eukaryota; kingdom Metazoa; phylum Mollusca; class Polyplacophora; order Lepidopleurida; family Hanleyidae; genus Hanleya; species Hanleya hanleyi. The sequence continues at coordinate 108,908 of JAVTVY010034316.1, forward strand.
ATTGTGCGGAAACAAAATTTTAACTTAGCCACCAGGCGGCGCCACCTATAAGCAGATCGGCGTGAAAAACAATGCCAAGCGATATCGTGAGGCGAGATACCCACATACCAAACTTGAAAAGAATCCGTTCAGTTTTCCAAAAGTTATTGTCCGGAAACGAAATTCTAACTTAATTGGCCCCCAGGTGACGCCACCTATAGGCGGAACGGCCTGAAAAACAATCCCTCTTGAGGCGGGGTACCCACATACCAAATTTGAAAAGAATCCATTCAGTTGTTCATGACTTTTTGCATGGAAAACGAAGTCGGACGGACGCACGGACGGATGGACCCCAATACTATAGCCCCGCTTTAGCCCTTCGGGCGCTGGGGGACAATGATCAGAAATGCCGTTTTGCAAATTAGCCTAGAATTATTTTTTTTGTAACGCACAGCAACTGTAAGGATGATTTCAACTGATCTGAAGAGTTCAGGTTTCATTGCATACATTCACTACCAGAGAGACTGGAACTGGAACAGGCGCCACACCCTGTAACACAGATACCTTGAAACCATGGTGGGAATTTGACAGAAGAGCGTACGTGTACATGTGGCGTTTTCTCTAGTGACATTTGCCAGAGTTTGCGAACAGATTGTTGATTTCAATCAACGTCACGAAGCATTACTATGGAAAATGATTATCAGAGCTGTAGATCAAGCGTATTTTTTATTCAGGTTTCGAATGTTGCAGCTGAACTGTGACAGATCTTTTATATTATGGCTGACTGTGTGCAAAAGATTACTCAACGAGGTATAGGCATATAATATAAGCATGGTGCAGACGGGACTCAGAGTTGGAAAACAGGAGATATCCTATTAACCCTACCTGGCCTGGCGGAGTGCGGGGGGGAGGCGCTACCAAACTTTCTGCGCTATCTCCGGAACGACATAAATTGGAGAGCTGAAACTCCGTGACTTTATAGTTTATCATATTGGGGTCATTTTGAACCTATTTACATAACCCCACTAGCAGAGGATCATGGGAAAATTCGAGATGGCGGCCACGTGGAGTCTCAGAAAAGTGAAGTTTTGTCATATTTCTTCAAAACTTCTGACTATTTTATTTCATATCACATTAATATTTACTAATTTATCATGCAGTTTTTGCGGAGAAATGCATAAATACAAAATTCGAAAAATCTGACTGAAAAATCGACCAAAAATCCGTTTTTGAAAATGACGTCCCTGTGACGTCAACAAAGCGACCATCTTTGATTTTTTACATTTTGCCCGAAGATGTCACGGAGATCACCGAAGAGACACGGAGGTGCTCGAACATGTCACGGAGATCACCGAAGAGACACGGAGGCACCCGAAGATGTCACGGAGGTGACCGAAGAGTCACGGAGGTGCCCGAAGAGTCACGGAGGTCACCGAAGAGACACGGAGGTGACCGAAGACGCACGAAGGTCACCGAAAACACACGAATGTCACGAAAAAAGGTATAAAAGTGGAAATTTTTAGGGCATTGCTGCATTCATTGGCCTGCTTGACCAGCCTGCTTCACCAGCCTGCCTGACCAGCCTGACCAGCCTGAGCCTGCCTCACCAGCCTGCCTCACCAGTGCAACTTCACCAGTCTATCTCACCATAGCAGCTACTGACCTGACCAGCCTGAGCCAACAGTCATGGAGTCATCCCACCGAGCTAAGCTTCTGCAGCACCGTATCCATATCGTTGATGAGATGCAGCATGTGGCCGATATATGTGATCTGCTCATGGTGGAAAACATAATCACTAAACACATGGGGATAGAGATCATGGCGGAGAAGACCTATATGGCACGAAACAGAGCCCTCATCGACCTCATACCATGCCGTGGCTCCTTAGCATTTCAAGCCTTCGTGGAGGCGCTGAAGAAGACGGGAAATGAAGGAATAGCAGGTCTACTTCAAGTCCAGGATTCAGAAGATAATATCTTAGTCATGGGCATGGACATCGCCGAAGGGCGTACAGCTACCAAACGCACGCACCAAGAGTCCGGTCTACCTGCCAAACCCGGTCCACCTGCCAAACGTCCCCGACTAACACCTTTAGAAATACCCCAGCAAGTGCTTCAGCCAGTGCCCCAGCAAGTGCCTGAGCAAGCGAAGGAAGAGGTGCTACTTCCTATGTCTGTGCAGGAGATCAATGACATTATCCAGCAGGCCTACCAGGCGGCCCAGACGAACACTTGGGAGCTCTCTCCCTATTTAACTGTGAGTGTCAAAGAAGAGGAAGTGCATTTTAACGCACCGGCCTGGGACGACAAACCACCTAAGCATATCGCCTTGACGTTGGACACCTGGATAAGAGTACAGGCCATTTATTACGCCGTCGATGCTGTCATTGACCACGAGGGGAGCGACGAAGCGAAATTTTATGTGGGTGACGACATCTTCCTCACCTGTTCTCTGTTCAACAACATGCTGCTGGTGCATATTCGTAAATGGAAGTTGAGGGAAGACAAGCGTATTCCTTTAGCTCAGGGCGTCACCCTGCAAATACCTGCGTGGCGGAAGCTGGAGAGTCTCACAGGTGAAATTCATGAAGTCCTGTCTGACCAGGTGACTCAGTATATTTATAGGAAGTACATCGACACATTCCTGGATCATCTCAGACCCCGCATTCGACACTTGCGTATCCAGCAATGTACAGGCTGTGGGAACAAGTACGGTCTCTTCAACACGCATACGTGTATGGACAATAGTATACCATCAGACGCGCTGATGACTGAGGGACTACAGGCCGTTAACGAGGTGCAAATTGCCGAGGCATTGCAAGCTGCCTGTCCACCCAGAATTCCACGTGAACAGATTGCCACCTTCATATACGTGCACCAGGGGCAGAAAGACAATGACGAGTTCAAACAAGTCTTGTTCATAAATATTGAACATTTCACACACGTCTTGTTGCATAAATATTGAACATTCAGACATCACCGTATTCCTACATTCTATGTTCATTCTATGTTCATTCTATGTTCATTTAAGCGCCTTGATAGCGTATAATTGTATTAAAAAAATTCAACACCAAGAATCTACTGTGGTGAAGACCTTATGTTCATTCTACTGTGTTAATAAAAATATTAGAAATTCAAATGTGTGTTAGTGTTCACTCTATGCAAAGGGGGTATTGGTGTGGGAGCTCGTGTTTTGTGCTTTTAGTTAGAACGTTTCCTCCCTTTCGGGTGTAATTAGGTGGCCCTAATAAGGGCCTTTGGAAAGAACAGCGGGTTGGTCATCACACTGTTACGGCCGGAATATTTTTTTGATGCCTGATACCCATCCCCGACACACAGGGCATCGTATCTTCAAATGAAGCTCCTCTGTCTCTGCGCACTGGCACGAGCCCGCTATGCATGTTAAGCTTAGCACGCATACACCACATAGGCACAGGTGACCACAATGAAAAAAGGCGTACATCGTCTCATCGTCTTGACACACGGTACAGGTGGATCTCTTCTGTTCCCTAGCCAGTTGTAGGCGTAGTTTAGACTTTTCGTCTTCTAATTCGTCAATCTGTTGGCTCAGGCGGGTGACCTCTGGTGATGGTGTTGTCATTCCTGTTGCGGTAGCGGTCGTTGTGGTAGCCGTCGTTGTGGTAGCCGCCTGAGTCGCCGCTGTAGTTGCTGGGGGTCTACTACTGTTTAACCACTCCAACTCTCCGTGTAATCTTCATCGTCTGTTTCTTCATCAGCATCATCCTCTTCCTGCACAGCGTCCCTTATTTCTCTATCTTGTTGTGCGCCTCTCATCCTCAAAGCTTCAGCAATCTGAGCTTCAGTAACACGCTGCAAGCTCGTAATGATTGTAACATGTTCGTTGTTTTCTCCGTTCGAGCGAATCCGTTCTCTAGGATCTTGTTGTTGTTCTCCGTCTCGAATTGTCACCCTGAAAGTTTCGGTCGACACTCCCGTGTTCATTGCGTTGAAAAGTGACCGTCTACTAGGATTAGCCATGATACCGTTGAAATGAGTGGATAGCAGACGAGACACTGCGTGCTTTTTATAGTATCACCGTAGAGCGCCCGTATGAGGGCGCGGACGTCACCGAAATCTTCACACTGAGCCAGTGTGCTTGCTCAGACCCGCTGAAATTTTGTGTTTCTTTTCCATCTTCAAACCGGTCTCATTTTGCAATAAATGCGAGTTGACGTGTAAAACTTATTTAAACTTGAACTTTGGGAACATTTTGTCGATTTTAGACCCGTATGGTTATGGGTGTGGTTGTGTGGAAAACCCGGTAAATTTGAAATAAATCGGCTTACCTCCGTAAAAACACTTTAGGTGTGTTCCTCACATCCTTATAATGCCACCCTGAAAATTTGAGCAGGTTTATCGATGGAAAAGTGTGAATTTTTGTCATACCACTCTTGCTACGGTAACACAGCCATTGACACGCATAGCTGTACACACATTCGGCTCCATACTGTATAGTGCTGTGTTACCGTAGCAAGAGTGGTATGACAAAAATTCATACTTTTCCATCGATAAACCTGCTCAAATTTTCAGGGTGACATTATAAGGATGTGAGGAACACATCTAAAGTGTTTTTACGGAGGTAAGCCGATTTATTTCAAATTTACCGGGTTTTCCACACAACCACACCCATAACCATACGGGTCTAAAACCGACAAAATGATTACAAAAATAGTTTTAGCCTGCCGCCAGCCTTCTGAATTTTTCAGCGATACACTATAAGCTCCCAAAGTTCAAGTTTAAATAAGTTTTACACATCAACTCGCATTTATTGCAAAATGAGACCGGTTTGAAGATGAAAAAGAAACACAAAATTTCAGCGGGTCTGAGCAAGCACACTGGCTGAGTGTGAATATTTCGGTGACGTCCGCGCCCTCATACGGGCGCTCTACGGTACTATAAAAAGCGCGATGTGTCGTCTGCTATCCATTCATTTTGAACTACATCATGGCTCAATACATGGATATTGATGGAGTGCACAATATTATTAACGAGTTGTGGCTTGACAACATATTAGAAGAGCTATGCAAAGATGATGAACAAGAAGGAAAAGAAGACCAGCCGGTAGAGGGTAGCGAGACTTTGACCCCAGTTTCACAACAAAAGCGGCAGTATCTTCACCATGCCACGGGTCAATTCATCGATATTGAAGACGACGAAAAAGAAAAAGAAGAGGCGGCGGATGGAGATGTCACCGCCAATAGTACCTACCACGTACGGCCTGATAGTACCCCCCAACACGAACGGCTTGAACGAGTCATACAAGATCTGTTCAAACATCAAGACCAACACCAAGACCAAGACCAATACCAAGAACAAGACCAAGACCAAGAAAAAGAAGCAAGCGGTGAATTCATCGATGGAGTGGACAATAGTACCTACGACGTACGGCTTGATAGTACCTACGACGAACAGCTTGATGAACTCGTACAAGATATGTTCGAAGAAGACCAAGAAAAAGAAAAAAACAAGAACAGATGGCTGTTTTACAGCAGCGATATCTTGAGTACTACTGTACCGAAATAGGAAGACTGGAGCGAGACACAACATGGGGAGCGGCACAGTATTTGCCCTGTGTCCAATGCAGTAGTCGCTACGCCAAATTCGCTATTTTCCCGTGTGGACACCAAGCGTTATGTATTCGCTGTATCCACAGACATGCAGGAAGACCAGTCCCTACGCCCACTTACAAGCCCATAGCGTGTACACTCGTCGCGCTGAAATGTCCCGTGTGTACCAAGAGGCGAGAAAACCTGTTCCGATCGATGTAATCCCCTTACATCTTCCTAACGGTCCTTATGAGGACCACCAATTATACTCGAAAGAGCAAGCTTCTAATTAAAAGCACAGAACACCAGCTCCTGCATGCACACACCTAGGTAAAAATAGGTAATTAACACTTAGTGAATGGGAACTTCCTACTAACAGCGCCCAGGTAAAACAAAAAACGAAAAAAAACACTATTAGTATGAATGTACGGTAATAATATACCGAGTAGTCCCGGAAAAAGCCGAGTGTAATTTTTTTTTTTTTTGTCAGGAGGTGTGGGAGATTGGTAATCATAGAGGAGAGGAGATTGAGATATATCGAGTAGTCCCGGAAAAAGCCGAGTGTAAAATTATTTTTTTTGTGAGGAGGTGTGGGAGATTGGTAATCATAGAGGAGAGGAGATCGAGATATACCGATTAGTCCCGCAAAAAGCCGAGTGTAAAAAAAAAAATTGTTGTGAGGTGTGGGAGATTGGTAATCATAGAGGAGAGGAGATTTGCATTCGTAGGGTCTAGGGGCAATTGTTATAAGTGCTGTTTGGAAAGCTAGGGGTTGGCCCTGAAAAGGGTCTTTGATGGCAGATTTTTTTTGGCGTTGGAGATTGGTAATCATAGAATATAGAGGAGAGGAGATTCACAAAATGTAGGACCTGATTTTAATTGAATGTGCCACGTTAGAAGTCCCCTTTCGTAAGATTTGGGTGGCCCTGAAAAGGGCCTTTAAGGTCAATTTGTTTACTCTGTTTTATTCAGGGGATGGAGTTTTCCTGTCTACTCCATCAAACTGGTGGAAAAGTATTGCCCGGGCTGTTGTTGTTGTTCGTCATCCGACGATTCATCCGGCACTGATGGAATGTTGTCCAGGAAGGTGGCCGGCGGAATTCTTGGTAATTCGCCGATGTCGACAAATTCCGGCTGGCGTTGTTGTCTCTCCTGTTGTTGTTGTTCCTCGTTGAGGGCATCTCTCAGTGCGTTGATCCAGTCCTCCCCGGTGAAAGTTGTCAGCGCCCTTGTTACTGTATAATATAAAGCCGCCCAGGACAGCGGCGTATTAGTTCGTATTGTTCCGCGTCCATCGTTGGATTTCCTTCACCCAAAAGGCTTTCACCCCCCTCGCCAGCACCTCTCTCTCCTCTCTCTGCCTCTTCTCCTTTGCCGCCCCTTTCGTCGTACTCATTTTGGCTACTCTGCTCATGATCTTCTTCAATACGTGTTGCTGGCTCGAGAAATGTGGTTTGAATGCGGCTTTTCCCCACGCGTTTCCTGGGTTTTATACTGAATATAGAGTGGATTTTCATTGGCTGTTAAAACAGCGCGAACCTCTTTCATTGGTTCTGTCTCTGTCATTTCCATTGGTTGATATACGGGGCGCTGATTGGCCCAATAAGGCTCTTGTAATACCTCCTGGGTTAACTTTTCAATCCCGTATTTTTGCACGAAACTGGTATAGCGAAATCCTAGGTTAAATCAATTCGTATCTCTATAACATTACACCCCGAATGATCACGGACTTTGACGAAGGTGGGGCCATGGAAAATAAAAACTATAACGTGTACGGGTACGGACTAGCATAGAGAGGCACGAAAAAATTTAAACGGACTAGGGGTTAATTTAACATGACTTTAACACATTAACGAAGGGTGAAGGGAGACGGAAAAATAAAACCAGAACGTGTACGGGTACGGATTAGGATAGAGAGACACGAACAAATAAAAAAAACTGTAACGTGTACGGCTACGGACTAGGAGTTAATTATACCCATAGGGGCACTTGACATTGTAGTATAAAAATTACCCAACCCTATTTTGCGGAGAGTATAGGTTAGTCCACTAGGCACTGACAGGGTGTAGTATAAGCGCCTGCACAGCGATATATATATACAGACCTCCCTAGCCGGTGTTTTGTCATTCACCACCATGGGAGCGCGCGGAGCAGATGATGAGCTTGCGTTGTTCCAACTCACCGCCAACGTCACCCTGATCGTCCATGACCATCACCTACAGCTCATCGAAGAACAACCCCGAGAGGTGAAGCTATTTTTAACCCTAGCAGGGTGGACTCTATTGACAAGGTTGTTACAGGGAAAGGAGCCCGAAGTCGATTTCATGCACGTGGGAGTGGGTATCTACCTACGAAGTGGTAGAGATGATTCTTTTTTTCCCCGGCTAGAACAACATCCGTCCTGCATTATGGCAGGCGCTGAAAGCTATTATCCCCGACGTCCACGACTTACTGCACCCCGACGCGAACTCTGTGGCTACCCGAACTCTTACACCTGGCTGCACCACAAACGAGTGGACCTCATCGATAGCGGACTTAGGTGTTGGTGTACGCCTGAACCCAAAGCGCGCATCTCTTTGTCACAGGAAGGCTCGACTACCTTGAAACGGGTGTTGTTGGGTGACCTCGACGGTGATAGCATTCACCTGTGTGACGACGTCTACATTTTCCGCGGCGCCTTTTTTGCTCGACTCCTCTGTCTGAACGATGGTGGTTTTACCCTGGACCCTCATCTATGGACGGCCTTGGAAAAAGTAGTCCCCATTGTCGATGAAGTACTATATCTATAGGGTGCACACAGGCTAGAGTGTCAGTGTCTTACCATGAAGCGAACACACAACAGCGCAACCCAGAGGGGCACCCGGTGGGGCACCCGTAAGGCCGCCCGGCAGGAATCCACGTGGAGTAAGACTGTGAACAAGGTGCTAACAGATTTGTATTACAACCCAACCAGTCCAGCCGCTTATAGCGCTGTGGGAGCGCTCGCTCGAGCTGCACATTCCCAAGGCATCAGTCGAACTGAAGTTCGAGAATGGTTAAAAACCCAAGACACTTATAGCTTACATCGAGCAGCCCGACGACATTTTCGCCGTAACCGAGTCATCGTAGGAGGCGTAGACGCACAATGGCAGGCCGATTTGGTCGATATGAGTCGATTTGCTGCCCACAATGATGGACATCGGTACATGTTGACCTGTATCGATATTTTATCCAAGTACGCGTGGGTGCTACCCATCCGGACCAAAACAGGAGAGAATCTGGTACGAGCGTTCCAGCAGATTTTCAAGACGGGTCGCAAACCCCTCTATTTGCAAACGGATGAAGGCACAGAATTTTTCAACCGCCACTTTCAAGCCTTTCTTAAGAAACAGAAGGTGTTTTTCTTCCATACGTACAACGAGACCAAAGCCTCTGTGGTGGAACGATTCAATCGGACCTTCAAAGGACGGATGTACAAGTATGTTACCGCCAAAAACACCCGACGGTACATCGATGTGCTATCTCAACTGGTCCAAGGGTACAATCGAGCCTATCATCGCAGTATCCAGCGGGCTCCCCTCGATGTGACGGAACGCAACGAACATCAAGTGCGCCGTACGCTGTACTCGATAGAACCAAGTCCACTCACGTCACCCCGTTACAAACGCGGGGATGTGGTACGGATCAGTAAAGTCAAAGGGCAATTTGAGAAAAGTTACTTGCCAAACTGGAGTGACGAGCACTTTTTCATCGTTCGCCATAGCCCTCGAAACCCACACGTCTATCAACTGGAAGATCTACAAGGAGAAACACTGCAAGGCACGTTTTACGAGGCAGAGTTACAACCAGTGGTAAAAACACGGAAAGACTACTACACGGTGGAAAAGATTTTGAAAACGGAACGTCGACGTGGCATCCCCTATCACTTCGTCAAATGGCAAGGTTGGCCCAGTTCGTTTAATTCCTGGGTCTCAGCCCGTGACATGAAACGGCTATAAATTCTACCTCACATCGCCTACAGCCTTCAGTCTAGGGTTGTACCATGGATAGTGCACATCTGCCCTTACTGCTGTGGACTCGAAAAGGACAAGTCGGTACCGTCGTGTGTCTACTAGTGCTTCTGGGTACCTTATTTGGAGGAGTCTTCTACGATTTGGCGTACCTGATATCCTGTTTCAACCTACCCTCCACTCGTCCAATACCTGCCCCCCAACGTCAAGTGCAATCACCCAACACCACCACCACCACCACCACCACCACCTCTCCTACTACGCTGAGTAACATTACCAGGGTACCACCAGGTTCTACAACCCATCCCACTACGCGGTCTAGTCCTCCTACTACTCTACGAAACTTCACCCGGGTACCACCCGTGTACCTGCCTAGTCCTACCCTCAGAAGCGACTCACCCGCATTATCTTCCACCCTCACAGCTACCAGGGCAAAACCACGGCAACATAGGACTCCCACCACCATCACCACGACGCTAACACCTAGAGTGGGTATAGTACCACGTTTACCACGGCAACGGTACCCGCACGACTACGACCCCCGGTGGGATCCAGGACAACGGTGGTGGGCCTCTGAACGCTTGGCGCAAATCACCAAATAACCTATGGATCCTCGGTGGCAGCATACCTTCACGTGTCTCATCGCTGGACCGACCGGGTCGGGAAAAACACACTTCGTTCAACGGCTCATCCAACACGGGTCAGCCCTCATTTCACCACCCGTGGCTCACATCCTCTGGTGTCATGGAGCTTGGCAGCCTGCGTACGAGGAACTGGCACGCATACCTGGACTCACCTTGGTGGAAGGATTACCCCCAGAGGATACCACAGAAGACACGTTGGTAGCGGTAGACGATCTGATGACCGAAACGGACACTCGGGTGACGCGTCTCTTTACGAAAGGGAGCCATCATCGTCGGTTGAGCATCATCTACATCGTCCAGAATCTCTTCAGTAAGAACAAAGAGCACAGGAACATCAGTTTGAATGCTCAGTATGTGGTATTGTTCAAAAACCCCAGAGACGCATCACAAATTATGCAGCTGGCGAAACAGATGTACCCTAAAAACACGGCCTTTGTGCGGGAAGCCTTTGAAGATGCCACCCAAGGGGCCCACGGGTATCTGCTCATCGACTTGAAACAAGAGACACCCTCGGCACTTGGATTGCGGACCCACATTTTTCCCGGAGAGTTCCAGCCGGTGTACACGCCCAAATAAAAGAAGAAGACACAACCCTCTAGCATTCACTTTCTCATCATGTCTGCACGGATACGGAAGCACGCGCCGGCCCTCCGCGTATTACGCAACGCGCCACCGGAGGTGGGCCGGGCCCTGGTGCGCGGCGCGGACGCGGGATTGGTACGGTGTTTGTGTGAAGTCGCTCATAATGTGTTAAAAGGGGATGTTCCTCTCAGTCCCCTGCAGAAAGGGAAATTGCAACGGCACAAAACGGGTCTCCGAACGCTGGTGAAGAAGAAGTTTAAAGAAAAAGAAACAGGTGTTACAGCGAGGTGGATTTCTCGGGGCACTCCTCGCACCCTTAGCCGCTTCCGTACTGGGACCGTTAGTAGGATCCATCTTGGGTGGAGCACGCTAACGTCATGGAACATACGAAAAAAATGATGCTGGTCGAACCTCGACTGTTACAGAGTTTGCAATCACCCTATCCCTTGCCTGCCACGGTGCAACAACTCCAGTCTCTCGACGAAGAGATGAATAGTATACTCCAACGTCGACTACCCGATCACGAGAAAATTCAACTCTACCATCAGACGCTGAACCGGTACAAGACGTGTATCGATCAATATAGGGGTAGTACACCACCAGCACCACTACCAGCAGCGCCAGCACCAACACCGCCATCATCATCTCAGCTGGAAGATGAAGTGTTGGCCAGTGTCCCTAAGGCATTCAAGACCAAGGCTCGTTTATTGTTGGACCGAGTGAAACAGAATCCCGATATGGGTTGGAGCGATCAGGGGGAACTGCTTATTCGAAACCGAGTGATGCCGGGGTCTCATATCACCGATTTGATCAACGATACGGTGCGCTCTCGCAAACACTCTAATCCACCGGGCTGGGAAGCCTTTGATCAGGGGTTGAAAGACACACACGTCCCTCAAGAATTGGTGGGGAATCCTAACCGTTGGCGGTGGATGCAGCGGACCCAGCAATCGCCGAGTAGACCACCACCACCACCACCCTCTTCTTGGGAACCGGATTCACCCCCCAAAACACCACAACGACGGGCACCTTCTTTCCCCCCCTTTAAAACACCATCCCCGGTAAAGAGGCTCCAGCGCTCGAGAGCTTTGATACAAAGCAAGTCACCGCGACGATCGCGACGCCGAGGTCATCCGCCCAAGGCCTGGGAGCCCTATTAAAGCCAGGTGCAGAAGCAAGCAAGTTCAGTCGTCATGTTTTACCTCACGTTGCCCAGTAACAGTTCGCTCGATGTGTTTCCTGACAACACCTTGGCCAAGTACGTGACCCAATTACCGCAACCGTTGCATTTACCTGGACGGTGGGAATGTGGACTGGTGGATATTCAATACCTTTACTCGTGGTACAACGTGCGAGGCAAGGAAGTATGGTACGAGGTGACCTACGAAGGCAAAGTAAACCGACTGACTCTACCCGAAGGCCAATACGATACCCCCAAGGCGTTCATAGAGGGTCTGACCACATTGTTGAATTATAAGTCTCTACGGGTGGTGACGAATAGTTCAAGACCCGTCAAATCCTATCCCTTCAAGAATCATGTGATCTTCGATTACAACGCACACAAGGACAAGGCCTGTATCCTGCTCAGCCCCAACGTGGGTGTGGAACTCAGTCCTAGGCTACAGCAAATGTTAGGTCTCCCTTATGACATCTACGCGGGTCCCACCACCGACACAGGCGACTTTGTGATTGATATGAAAGTGGGTATGTACGGACTCTACATCTACTCGGACGCGGTGGACAGCCATATTGTGGGCGATGTGAACACACCTCTGTTACGGGTGGTGCCCATTAGAAAGAAGTATGGCGATCAAGTCACCCAGAGTTTCAACCACATACTCTACCTGCTCGTACGATACACCGATATCAACACGATCACGGTGGATATAAGAGATGACACGGGACGCCCGGTCGCATTCGAACGAGGGAACGTGGTGCTGACACTTCATTTCCGACAAGCACGTTCTCCTCACTTCGTATAATGTACGTGCCTTACCAGTGCCATACGGCCAGCTATGCCGACTACTACAAGAAACAAACGGGAGGTAGCTTGCCCATCTTTAGCGGTGCACGCATGCAACGAGGTCACGGGTTGGGTAACATACTGGGCAGCATCGTCAAAACGTCCTTGCCCTTGGTGACGCGGGGAGTAAAAGCGGTGGGTAAACAAGCGGTACGCAGTGGACTGCGCGTGGCCGGTGACGTCTTGGGAGGAACGGCACCCCGACAAGCCTTGAAACGACGGGCCCAAGAAGCAGGCAGCGTCTTGATGTCTTAATTGATTCAATGCACCGCGCGGTGTTCTTATTGTTTTTTTGTTATGACGTTGTTGTTCTGACGTTTATTGATGTTCAATAAAAAAATCATAAAAACACAAGTAATGTTTTTGACTTTTTTATTCAAGTGAACAAGAATGTATAGAATATGTACAAAAGAATACAGTAGGTGTGTAAAACTGTCACAGCGTCGGATTCGAACCCACGTCCTGCATTGCGCAGACCAGCACTTAGGACTGGCGACCATTCTGACTTTTTACAGTTATAGTTTTAACTTGTATCATGAAAAGTATATCAAATATCATAGTTTCACAAGTCCAGGTAAGTGGTACTGATGCCATCGAGAAGGACTTTGCGCTTGGGGTAGAAGAATGTGAAGGCGTCTCGTTTCTGGATGTACGTCCGCATCTGGTGATCCACGACCCGAAATCCTCTGTTAGTCCCACTTGCACTGGCCTGGCTTTGCAGCACGTTCAGGTACAAGGCTTTGTCGATGGCCGGATCGCGCCGGTTCACCCCTTTGCAGCTAAATTTATTTTGGTCTCCACCGTAACAGTAATACGTCTTCGAGGAGAGCAATCATGGCATCGCCACTCCATTCCAATTTGAAGAGGCCTGGCGTCCGCTTGTCGGTCCCGTTCCGCCTCATACTGTGCACGTAACTCGGGTTTGACCAGGGACTCCCAATCCGCATTAGACACGACCATGTAAGCAGAGTCTGTATCCATCTCCATGAGTTGCCAGTCTGATGGATTAAAATACACACCCATGAAATCATACAAAAACTGGAGCATCCTCAGCTTGGCCACCTGGTATATCATACATCTGGAGGGGCAGGTTGTAACGGATAGTCTTTTTGGCTAAAGTGATTTCATACGTGTCGTCATCGATGACCTCCACGGACCGAAATAGGGGAGAATTGACTTTTTTGCGGGCTTGTTGGGTGGTACAGATATTCACGTTCACGTGCTTATCTTGGTTAGTGACCGTTTTGCCATAATAGCCATTGCCCGTGAGCTTCCACGATTCACCGATGATGGCTTTACTCGGATCTTGATCGCCTTGACGACGGGCAGACGTCACGATGTCGGCATTCCCCGCAAAACAGGCGTTGGGTACGTACTGTATCACTTGGTACACGCGCGTGACTTCCAGACCGTGGCTGATGTACCACTGTAGTAGCGGAGTGCCCAGCAAGATTTTCTCTGCCCACATACTACCAATCAACATCCGTCGAGGTCGAGGCAAACACTCGTGTTGCTCAGCATAGGCACCCATGGTGTCTCCAATGTCATCCAGACCCACCAGTGTGTTCTTGAAAATAGGTGGGCACTGGGCGAAGAGTGGCTTGAGAGTGTCAGGAACATGCAGGTCGCATTCCACAAAGCCGTAGAGGTCACCGGAACGAATGGCGTCGAACATCTGTGGCAGAATCAGGAGTCGCCGACGACTGCGAGGGTACTCGCGCGCTTTAAGGAAACGACGTAAATGTGGGAGGGCCTGGCACATGGTGTGAAATTCACACTCCCACATTTCGATGAGATGGTATCCCCTCTCTTTGATGTAGTCTCCGTTCTCCTGGACTTCTTCCCGTAGTTCTTCCGCCGATTTCCCACGTGGTTGGTTGAAGCGTCCAGCGCTGAAATGACATTCGTGGCCGTGGCAATAGCATCCATAAAACTGAAATACGGTCGGTGTTCTACCCACAAGGGCAAACCCATCGACGGGGAGTCGACGATCTCCTATCCGCTTCTCTGTGGCGTTGGTCTGATGACGTATAGAAATTCCCCGTCGATAGGCTTCCCAGTCCAACCACTGGTCGGTGAGATGTTTGTAGGAGGTGCGTTGCGGTGTGAAATGTTGACCTTCCGCCAACCAGCGCGTATAATGACCGCTGGGCATGGGCTGGGCAAGTGACCACAGGTACAGGGCATTGGCATCGAATCCGATGATCTTAGCACAGGGTTTCCCACCGGGGAGAGTGGTGACGTCTTCTCGTGGTAGCGGTGAAAAATAAGACTGGGCCCGCCCACGATGTTCTGTTTTAGACAATCATACATGTCCGCGTCTTTTTGCTGTATCAGCGAAAAGTATGTAGGACAATCTTGAAAGAGATGGCGAAGCGCAAGACCCGGTAAGCTCAAGCACTCCTTGAATATGTCGACGTGCATCTCACGACGAAAGAGTTGAACCATTGTCTCGGCCGCTTCGAGGAAAGGAACCACATCTAAGTTATTATACCATATCAGGCAATCTCGCAAGGTCTGCATATGTTGGTCGTTCCATACCTGCTGTAGTTCCCGGTACGTGTCTTCCGAACATTCCACTTGCTTCAAATCGTCAAAGAACGCGTCCCGGGGTGGTAACTGTGTTTCCTCCAAGCGGTCGAACGTCGATATATACGTGTAAGGGAACTTCCCTTTGGTTTGTGCACAGTCATACGCATTCACCCACTGATCATAGCTATAATTTGGAGCTAAGTAGTTCCGTACATCCAGGAAGTGACGTGGTAGTGAGGGTCATATGATTATTGATCTTCTTGATGACGGACTTGATGGTATTAGCCTGAGCCAAGTAAGGGTAGAGAAATTCCTTCACCATGTTAAGATCGTATCGCCCCGAGTTGAAGCCGAGCACAGGTAACTGGCCTAGGTATTGTAAGAAGCGGGCTTTCAATTTCTCCGCATACGGTTTAGGTAAAGGTACATCCTGCGACTGAATGAGTTCCGGCTCCGACTCCGACTCTGACTTTGACTCTTCATCGTCGCTGAACGATACACCGGGTATAGGAATCCGGTCGTCCAGTTGGTCCAGTACGTCCTGGAACTTGGACACCAACAATTCCGTACTGGCCGCACTGACTTCCTCTAAATAACCCATCATGCGGGTAATCAACTCATGGGAGTCCCCCGACGACACGAAACAGACAGGCGCAGCGTCACAGCCGGGTACGTTGGTGGAAATGCTCACACTCAGGGGAATATGGCGCTGCGTCCACTGCGTTTTCGCTGAGAACATGTCTCGAAATCGTTACACGCCCGGTAGGGAAAATAACGGTCCTCTTCCGGTATGACAAGACCCTCGCCGGCCAGCTCCTCGAAAATAGTAGGCGTATTATGGTACACGCCACCAGAGAATTTGCGTTTCACAGCGTTGTCACAAATCTTCTCGTGTCGATGTAAGTCGGTGGAACGGTCAAACATCCGATGGCATTGGGCACAACTGTAGGATTGCGCGTACAGGCTCATATCGTAGATGAGGGAAAAATGACTCACCCCGCCGTCGTCGAAGACATTGACTTTCATCGTAGACGCATACCGTTCTGTTGAGCGATGAACCAATTCAGCCACAAATATGTCATCCTCACATCGTAATCGGTATACAAAGATATTGATGTTGAACAGAGTTTCCACGACATCCAAATACTTAAAGGGGACTCCCCGGAACTGCCGCTCATCCAGGTCTTGCTCCTGTAAATACTGTCTCCAATAGCCATTGGCCACTTTGTCACAATTCCGGGGATCACACTCGTCCAAATGCACGGCCAAACACCGAAACAGACATTTCTGGTCTTTGTAGGGACCATTCGCACCTCGCGTTAACGCATACAGTCCTCTTCGATGAAGCAGCCAAGGTGGAAGAGTGACAGGAGCACCGATAGGGCGATCTCTCATTTTGGTGACGAAAAATGTGACGTTCGTCACCATTTCTACAGTCCATTTGGTGTTGGGACGTTGCAACCGGGCCCATTCCAATGGGTCCAACGTAGTGAGTTGCTCGATGAGTGGCTCCAGAGAAATTGCATCCGTCACCGTGAAGGGTTGATCAAACACATAGGTATTATTGCTGGGATCAAAATACCGCAACTGCTCCGTCTCTTTGTGCCGTAAGATGTAGCCGAATGTCATATTCAACTTGAAAGCTGTCACCTGGTCTGTGAAAATGTTCTCGGCGTAAGTAGAAAGATACGTAAGGTCCTGCAGTCGAAAGTTATACAAGTCCAATAGACGACGGTGACGGTGAAAACAATGGCGTATGGTGTTCCAGTGACGTCGATAAATCTCACTCACACGCTCGTCTTCGGGCAAGACTTCAGCCGGAGGCGCTCTTGGACCCCCTGGAAAATCTTCTCCACGTCTCATGCTGCAGTGAGGCTCAGACAAGTAGCTCCTGTGGTCAGAGTGGTTCAGGCTGGTCAGGTAGGCTGGTCAGGTAGGCTGGTCAGGTAGCTCCGATCGGCAGGCCAATGAATGCAACAATCCCCTAAAAATGTCCACTTTTATACGTTTTTTCGTAACATTCGTGTCTTTTCGGTGACCTCCGTGTGTCTTCGGTCACCTCCGTGTCTTTTCGGTGACCTCCGTGACTCTTCGGGCACCTCCGTGACATCTTCGGGCACCTCCGTGTCTCTTCGGGGATCTCCGTGACATCTTCGGTGACCTCCGTGTCTCTTCGGACACCTCCGTAACATCTTTCGGTCACCTCCGTGACATCTTCGGTGCCCTCCGTGTCTCTTCGGGCACCTACACACGGACCTGACCGAAAAAACACGAAGGTCACCGAAAAGACACGGAGGTGACCGAAGAGACACGGAGGTGAACGACATTGTGGAAAAACCTCACAGACAGGTCAGTACATCTCCTATCATGTTCCCACGGACCTCACCGAAAAGACACGGACCTGACCGAAGAGACACGGAGGTGAACGACATTGTGGAAAAACCCCACAGACAGATCAGTACATATTCTGAAGATGGCGGACCTCACCGAAAAGACACGGAGGTGAACGACATTGTGGAAAAACCCCACAGACAGGTCAGTACATATACTATCATGTTCACAGGTCACGCTCCATTCATCCAGACCGGAAGTGACGTCATACGGGGCTGGTGGCGCCCCCTGGCGGAAAAAGGGGAACCAAGAGTTACCTCCCTGGAAAATACGCGCTGAAATACTCTTATACTACTACTTACATTCCTAGATTGAATCAAAACATCACATGTAACTTTGCATCATCTGTCTGAATTTGCCAACTTCTAATAATATGTTCATTTTATTTGGTGTGTTTCTAAGATCCTAATTGGCTGTGTGAAAGCCATCACCCAATCAGAGATAAGCATGACAGTCTAAGTTAACTTGCAAGTTTGCAACTTCAGACACAACAAAACCGTTCAGCTTCACACTTGACAGAGCAACATGGCATATTTGTAAACATCACATCGGTCACAAACGGAAAACTATTATGAAATTATGTAATATTTGAAAATGTCATATAACTCGAGTCTCTATTTTCCACGCTCTGTTAATATTTCTTCCGGTCCATTATCGGATAGAATAGAATGCAGACTTGGAACAAAAATAACCGACCCAGGAGAAATTGTTTTCTCCCATATTTGCTGGTAAACGGTATGGAGTTTGGGAGGCATTCAACCTGTGTGGTCATATTGAGGGGAATGTTTAGTTCATGGTAACCTGCATAAGGCCACCATGACCTTATTACAGAATCGACTATGTTCGAAATATGACTGATCACGCGTTAGCTTATGGTGATCGATGTCTAACTTAGACCGAACGCCGATTTGTTGTGGCCTTAGAACACCTATAAATCACAACAATCCCTGAAAATATAGAGGGTAGACTATAGTTATAACTACATGTAATCTGGGAATGGATTGGATTAGGTCGGATGGGCATTGACGCGACCAACCGCTAGGGCACTGGACAGTTTCAAGCTCGCAGGGGAATGATTGGACAGAAGGCACTGAACAGCTTCAGCTGCTTCGTATAAAGCTATAAGGTAATTCTATATTCCAAAATTTGGAGCCCGGAAATATTATAAGCTAGTATAAGTGATATTACATTATTATTATTAGCTACGTATAACTGATTTTGGATTTTCCATTATTCCTGAAGACCCGGATATCTAAAATTTTAGGAGATACCTCAAACTTTACTCCCCGGTGTGAAGTGATGTTCATATGAACTGTCACAAAAAGAATGAGATATTTTCATATTTGGTGCTAATGCTGTTATATGAAATAGGTCTTCGGATTATGGACGCGGAGAATCTTTAATGGACGACGGCTGAACAATGAATGCCGGAGCAGAAGCTTGTAATTGTGTCATTTTTTGAAAAGTTTGGTGGTAGATGACCGCTGGTGGTAAAAAGCGAACTGTTTACGTGTTTAGATGGCCTTTATTGATCCCGAACAGTTGATCATGGCGCTTTTGAAATTTATGCGGTCTTTCTCAATTAGAATTTCAACCTTTGGTGTACCAAAGCAAGCTGATTGTTAGGCCAGAAGGGTTTGTGTTTAGTATTACGTAACAAACAGAAAAACAATTATGGTCGGAGTAAAGGTAAAAGTAAAGGCTAAAGGTAATTCCCCCAATACTGACTACCTTATACAACTGCCTCACACGATTGGTGGGTTAAGCCTGTACACTTTGTCTCTATATGCATGCATGAAATAAGGTTGATGAAAACCCGAGCGTTCCATATCCCTCACCGTTGATACCATAGCCAGTATGGTAAGATGAAAGGGTTATAAAATGTTGTATTTGAAACTGTACATTGAATGATGGAAACTTTTGTTTGTGTATTGAGTGCTTAACACATTTGTTATATTATCTGAGATTTAAAAAGAAATTATTTGACAGTTTACATCAGTTTTAATGAAGAAATGGAGATGTTTCAAAATACGAGATAGTTTAGTTTTGAAATGTAAACAGTGTGAAATATGGTAAATAGCGACGTGTGATATGTGTAGATATCATGTCATGAAGGTTACCAAAAACAAGCAAATGCTATGCAGCTTCTCTTAACCGGATTTCAGCTGGCGAAATCGTTCTTCAGTTATTGCAGTCAAAAACTTATAATGTTCGAATCTGACGTCAACACCATGGTGGCCATGTTAGATTATGTAGATGGGTGAAAAACAATCTCAGCTATCATCTCACTCATATCAAACCACTGTCCAAGATTGAAGTCAATCGGACAAATAGTTTCTGAGTTATTACAGTTACAAGCTCACGTAGCATGGTTAAATAGGGGATCAAGGCTATGGCGGCCATATTGGATTACACAGGTTACCGAAAAACAAACCCTGCCATCCTCTTACTCATACCAACCCACTGTCCAATTTTCATGTCAATTGGACAAATCGTTTTGAGTTATTGCATTCACAATAGATAGCATAGCTGAATAGGGTCAAGAATTTGGCGGCCATAACGGCCCTATTGGATTACGCAGGTTGCTGAAAAACAATCGCAGCCATTCTCTCACTCATACCAACCCACTGTCCAAGTTTGATGTCAATGGGACAAATTGTTTTCGAGTTATTGCAGTCACAAGCTTTGGTAGCCTGGCCGAATAGACTCAAGAACTCGGCAGCCATGGCGGCCATATTGGATTACGCAGGTTGCTGACAAAAACAATCCTAGCCATTCTCTCACTCGTACCAACTCACTGTCCAAATCTGATGTCAATGGCACATTTCGTTTCAAGTTATTTCAGTCACAAGCTTAATTATGTAGCATGGTTGAATAGGGTCAAGACCTCGTCGGCCATGACGGCCATATGGATTAGGCAGGTTGCCGAAAAACAATCCCAGCCAATATATCCCTCTCTCATACTAACTCACTGTTCAAGTTTGATGTCAATCGAACAAATTGTTGTCGAGCTATTGCAGTCACAAGCTATGGTAGCATGGCTGAATAGGGTCAAGAACTTGGCGGCCATATTGGATTACGTAGGTTGCTGAAAAACAATCGCAGCCATTCTCTCACTCATACCAACCCACTGTCCAAGTTTGATGTCAATGGGACAAATTGTTTTCGAGTTATTGCAGTCACAAGCTTTGGTAGCCTGGCCGAATAGACGCAAGAACTCGGCAGCCATGGCGGCCATATTGGATTACGCAGGTTGCTGACAAAAACAATCCTAGCCATTCTCTCACTCGTACCAACTCACTGTCCAAATCTGATGTCAATGGCACATTTCGTTTCAAGTTATTTCAGTCACAAGCTTAATTATGTAGCATGGTTGAATAGGGTCAAGACCTCGTCGGCCATGACGGCCATATGGATTAAGCAGGTGGCCGAAAAACAATCCCAGCCAATATATCCCTCTCTCATACCAACTCACTGTTCAAGTTTGATGTCAATCGAACAAATTGGTGTCGAGCTATTGCAGTCACAAGCTATGGTAGCATGGCTGAATAGGGTCAAGAACTTGGCGGCCATATTGGATTACGTAGGTTGCTGAAAAACAATCACAGCCATTCTCTCATCCATACCAACCCACTGTCCAAGTTTGATGCCAATCGGATTAATTGTTTTTTAGTTATTGCAGTCACAACCTTTGGTAGCAATGGCTGAATAAGGTTAAGAACTCGGCGGCCATGGCGGCAATATTGGATTACGCAGGTTGCTGAAAACAATCCCAGCCATTCTCTCAGTCATACCAACCCCACTGTCCAAGTTTGATGTCAATCGGACAAATGGTTTTTGTGTTATTGCAGTGAAGGTAGCATGGCTGAACAGAGTCAAGGCCTCGACGGGCATGACGGACATATTGGATTAAGCAGGTTGCCTAAAAACTATCCCAGCCATCCTCTCTCTCTCTTACCAACCCACTGTCCAAGTTTGATGTCATTCGGACAAATTGTTTTCGAGTTATTGCAGTCGCAAGCTTTGGTAGCATGCCTGAATTGGGGCAAGAACTGGGTGGCCATGGTGGCCATAATGGATTACGCAGATTGCTGAAAAACAATCTCAGCCATTCCCTCGCTGATATCAACCCACTGTCGAAGTTTGATGTAAATCGGAAAAATAAGTTTTGAGTTATTGCAGTCACAAGCTTAGGTAGCATGGTTAAATACGATGAAGGCCTCAGCGGTCATGGCGGCCATATTGGATTACGCAGGTTGCCGATCCCAGTCATTCTCTCTCTCATACCAACCCAATGTTCAAGTTTGATGTCAATCGGACAATTTGTTTTTGAGTTATCGCAGTCACAAGGAAAGTGTGACGGAATGATGGAACGACGGAATGGCGAAATGACGGAACGACGGAATGACGGACGGAAGAAATCCGATATCCGGTGGGGGACAAAAAGAAAGGTAATTTAATTGTCATTTGTCGAAAAAAAAAGATATATACCTTGGATATTGCCATCAACAGGAACAAATTCTGATGGGAAAACTTAACATCTCAGTAGTAGTGTCTACTGATTACAGGTCGCATTTTGCCGGGATCGATAACTCTGTTTGCACTTTTTTGATTTTTGACAAATTTCGGGTTATCTCCCTTGATTCGAACATTTGCATGTTTTCACAGAATAAATAAATAAATAAATAAATAAATAAATTTAATTAATTAATTTTAATTGTATAAAAGATGTATTCATCCGCGGTGATGCGGTCATGTCTGGCGGTGATTCGGTCGCGGAAAAAAGCTTCCGAGGAGAAAAAGTAGTCCCTAGAAAAAATGGTCCGATTGGGTCGAGTGAGGTATCAAAGTGAAGCTTAGGTGAAGGGGCATCTAATGGGCTGGGTGTGGGATTGAAATATCGGCATTCTGCGCATGCGCGGTGGCCAAAGGGTATGAAAATAGACGTTTTGGAGCTAGGGGAGCCCCTAATGGTCCAATGGGATCGAGTGAGGTATCAAAGTGAAGCATTCGTGAAGGAGCATCTGATGGGCTGGGTGTGGGGTTCAAGTATCGGCATTCTGCGCATGCGCGGTGGCCGAAGGGTATGGAAATAGACGTTTTGGAGCTAGGGGAGCCCCTAATGGTCCAATGGGGTCGAGTGAGGTATCAATGTGAAGCATTCGTGAAGGGGCATCTGCTGGGCTGGGTGTGGGGTTGAAATATCGGCATTCTGCGCATGCGCGGTGGCCCAAGGGTATGAAAATAGCCGTTTTGGAGCTAGGGGAGCCCCTAATGGTCCAATGGGGTCGAGTGAGGTATCAAAGTGAAGCATTCGTGAAGGGGCATCTGATGGGTTGGGTGTGCGGTAGGAATATCATTCTGCGCATGCGCAGACGCAATGCGGAGCTCTCGTCCAATCAGAAGCGAGTATTTCAAATCCGTCACAGAGCTCTCAGCCAATCAGAAGCGAGTATTTTGACCCGGTGCATTATGGGCCATATCCAAGATGGCGGCACGTATGTTCAAGATGGCGGCACATCCGGTGTCGAAAACTGGCCATTTCGTCGGGATGTGGTCACCTAGTGTCGAAAACTGGACCTTGTATGGGTCCTGCTAGACGTTTTGGAGCTAGGGGAGCCCCTAATGGGCCGATGGAGTTGTATGAGGTATCAAAGTGAAGTATATTTCAAGCATGGGTGGGTGCATGTAAAATGTTTCCTGAAAAAATACGGAACACGGACTTTATCCTAAATTACGTGAAAATGCCTATATGAGGTATGGGGGGTATAGGACCATCCTGGGAAACCTACTTCTCGACATTTGCGGTATAGGTTGTGGGGTCTCGTTTTCTTAGTCTCGTCAAGACAAACATGATAGGAAGTGTCCCGCAGCGAATCGGTGAAATTTTTGAAAAAGTACGATATAGCCCCATATAGTCCCATACTGGGGTATAGGATCAATGTTTGTCCCCCTGGAAACGTACTTCTATGCATTTGCGGTAGGGTTGTTTGGATTTGTTTTTCACGTCTCGTCATTTAGAACATGATAGGAAGTGTCCCGGCACGAATCGGTGAAATTTTTGAAAAAAGTACGATATAGCCCCATATAGTCCCATACTGGGGGAATAGGATCAATGTTTGTCCCCCTGGGAAACGTACTTCTATATATTTGCGGTAGGGTTGTGGGGTCTCGTTTTACTCGTCTCGCCATTTAGAACATGATAGGAAGTGTCCCCGTGCGAATCGGTGAAATTTTTGAAAAAGTACGATATAGCCCCATATAGTCCCATACTGAGGGTATAGGATCAATGTTTGTCCCCCTGGGAAACGTACTTCTATACATTTGCGGTAGGGTTGTGGGGTCTCGTTTTACTCGTCTCGTCATTTAGAACACGATAGGAAGTGTTGCGGAGCGAATCGGTGAAATTTTTGAAAAAAGTCACCGAGGCCTGGGTAGGCCCATAGGCCTATACTGCATGGCTATGGGTGTATAGGGCCATACGGGGTGGACATGTTGGAGTCTAGGTGAGTCCCTAATGGTCCAATGGGGTCGAGTGAGGTCTTATTTTGAAGCTCTCGTGGAGGAGCACTTGACTACGCTAATGGTTCGTCCGTGTTCAATAGTCTGCGCATGCGCAGCCTGGCCCGTAGTATAGAAAGTAGGCATTTTGCGGGGTATGTGGGTGTGTGTTTGGGTTAGAGATGGGCTATTCACGGTTCGAATGGGTCGTGTGAGGTATCAATGTGAACCTTGTGTGGGGTAGAGTCAGAATGGCGTGTTTTTAAATGCAAGTCGCGTCAATCTGCGCATGCGCAGTCTGGCCGTAGTAGAGAAATCAGACATTTTGGGGGGTATGTGGGTGTGTGTTTGGGGTAGAGATGGACCGCTATGGATCCGAATAGGTCGTGGAAGGTGGCAAAGTGAAGCTTGTATGGGTTAGAGTCAGAATGGTGTGTTTTTAAGTGCAAGTCGCGTTAATCTGCGCATGCGCAGTTGGTTGTAGTAAGTAAAGTGGCCATTTTGGGGCAGTACATGAAGATATTTGGGGTCGAGATGGGCTATTCACGGTTCGAATGCGTCCTGGAAGGTGTCAACTCGTAGCTCTCGGGGTGTAGACCCCGATTTGAGGTCTGTTCACGTCACCTGTGACGTCATCGGTGACGTCATCAGTACGAGTAGTAAGTAAAGTGGGTATTTTGGGGCAGTGAAAGGAAGGTATTTGGTGTAGAGATGGACCATCCTTGGTCCGAATGCGTCCTGGGAGGTGTCATTTTGTAGCTCTCAGGGTGTAGACCCCGATTTGGGGGCTGTTCACAGCATCTGTGACGTCATTGGTGACGTCATCAGTACGAGTAGTAGCGAAAGTGAGCATTTTGGGGCAGTGAAGGAAGGTATTTGGGGTAGAGATGGACCATCCTTGGTCCGAATGCGTCGTGTGGCGTGTCATCTTGTAGTTTTCGGCGTGCAGACCTCGATTTGAGGCATGTTCGCGTCATCTGTGACGTCATTGGTGACGTCATCAGTAGGAGTAGTAGCGAAAGTGATCATTTTGGGGCAGTGAAAGGAGGTATTTGGTGTAGAGATGGACCATCCTTGGTCAGAATGCGTCCTGTGGGCTGTCATCTTGTAGCCTTCGGGGTGGAGATCACGATTTGGGGAAAGTCCACAGCATCTGTGACGTCATTGCTGACGAAATCAGTAGGAGTAGTAGCGAAAGTGAGCATTTTGGGGCAATGAAAGGAGGTATTTGGTGTAGAGATGGACCATCCTTGGTCAGAATGCGTCCTGTGGGCTGTCATCTTGTAGCCTTCGGGGTGGAGATCACGATTTGGGGGAAGTCCCCAGCATCTGTGACGTCATTGCTGACGAAATCAGTACAAGTAGTAGCGAAAGTTAGCATTTTGGGGTAGTGAAGGAAGGTATTTGGTGTAGAGATAAACCATCCATATCTGGCATGCATTATACCAAATCTGTGCTGTATTATACCATATCTGTCCTGAATTATACCATATCTGTGCTGTATTATACCATATCTGTCCTGCGTTATACAATATCTCTCTGTATTATACCAAGTCTGTCCTGTATTGTACAATGTTTGTCCTCTATTATGCCATATATGTCCTGTATTATACCAAATCTGTCCTGTATTATACAGTATCTGTCCTTTATTATACCAAATCTGTGCTGTATTATAGCATATCTATACTGTATTGTACCATATGTCCTGTATTTTACAATATACGTTCTGTATTATACAATATTTGCCCTCTATTATCCCATATCTGTGCTGTATTATACCATATGTGATGTATTATACAATATCTCTCCTGTATTATACCATATCTGTGCTGTATTGTATCATATATGTCCTGTGTTATACCATATCTGTGCTGTATTTTACAGTATGTCCTGTATTGTACCATATATGACCTGTATTATACCATATCTGTCCTGTATTATACAATGTTTGTCCTCTAATATACCATACCTGAGATGCACTATACCGTATATCTGTGCTGTATTATACCATATCTGACCTGCATTATACCAAATATGTGCGGTATTGCATATCTGTGCTGTATTATCCCGTGTCTGTACTGTATTATACAGTATCTGTCCTGTATTGTACCATATATGTCCTGTATTATACCATATCTGTCTTGTATTATACAATGTTTGTCCTCTATTGTATCATATCTGTCATGCATTATACCATATATATGTGCTGTATTATACCATATATGTCCTGCATTATACCAAATCTGTGCTGTACTATACCATATCTGTCCTGAATTATAACATATCTGTGCTTTATTATACAATATCTGTCCTGCATTATACCAAATCTGTGCTGTATTATACCATACCTGTTCTGTGTTATACAATATCCGCTCTGTATTTTACCAAATCTATCCTGTATGGTACCATGTTTGTCCTCTATTATACAATATTTGTTCTGTATTATACAAAATCTGTGCTGTATTATAGCAAATCTGTGCTGTACTATACCATATCTCTCCTGAATTATAACATATCTGTACTTTATTATACCATATCTGTCCTGCATTATACCAAATCTGTGCTGTATTATACCATATCTGTCTTGAATTATACCATATCTGTGCTGTATTATACCATATCTGTCCTGCATTGTACCAAATATGTGTGGTATGATACCATATCTGTGCTGTGTTATACCATATCTGTGATGTATTATGCCATATCTGTGCTGTATTGTATCATATATGTCCTGTGTTGTACCATATCTGTGCTGTATTATACAGTATCTGTCCTGTATTATACCATATCTGTCATTCAATATACCATATATGTGCTGTATTATCCCGTGTCTGTACTGTATTATACAGTATCTGTCCTGTATTGTAACATATATGTCCTGTATTATACCATATCTGTCTTGTAGTATACAATGTTTGTCCTCTATTATATCATATCTGTCATGCATTATACCATATATATGTGCTGTATTATACCATATCTGCCCTGCATTATAACAAATCTGTGCTGTACTACACCATATCTGTCCTGAATTATAACATATCTGTGCTGTATTATACAATATCTGTCCTGCATTATACGAAATCTGTGCTGTATTATACCATATCTGTCTTGAATTATACCATATCTGTGCTGTATTATACCATATCTATTCTGTGTTATACCATAGCTGTTCTGTATTTTACCAAATCTATCCTGTATGGTACCATGTTTGTCCTCTATTATACAATATAAGTTGTGTATTATACAAAATCTGTGCTGTATTATACAATATATGTCCTGTATTATATAAAATCTGTGTAGTATTATACCATGTCTGTCCTGTATTGTACCATACATGTCCTGTATTATACAACATATGTTCTGCATTATAAAATTTTTGCCCTCTATTATACCATCTCTGTGCTGTGTTATACCGGAGCTCAGAGCTCGGAAATGACGTCATCGCAGACATGCGCATCGTGTGTGTGTGTGTTTGTGTGTGTGCGTGCATGTGTGTGTGTGTATGCGTCTGTGTGTGTGTATGCGCCTGTTTGTCTGTGTGCATGTGTGCTTGCGTGTACGTGTATGTGTGTGTGTGTGTATGTTCGTGTGTGTCTGTGTGTGTGTGTGCTCGCGCGTGTGTGTGTGTGCATACGTCTGTATGCGTGTGTTTATGCGTGTGTGT